>JAYMTB010000560.1:0-13663 GCA_036897585.1 Francoa sonchifolia | reverse complement strand
TCAACCAGCAAATCCCACATTTGGTTGCATAATAGGGAGAAAGAGAGAATAAACTTTAAGCTCACGTATTGGGTTGACATTTGCTTCCCAATAATGAGAAGCTGTACCTGTGCTATGCTCACTTGAATAATAACAGCGTCCGAGATTTTGAATTTGTAATTTCAAAGATGATATATAAGATAATGGAACAATTCAGTTTGACATCAAAAAAATACCTTATGCACTCCGCGAAAACCCCAACCTTTTCTGGGGTCAACACCTTGAGGTTGTAATTCAGGTTTCTCGCCAAGAAAATCATCATATTCTTCTACCGGTTCGTCATTCTTGTCTTTATCATTGTCGCTATCAAACGAACCAGTTGAACACCACATCATTGAGCTTCTTTGAACACCAGCTACTACATATTTTCACAAAATCACCACAAAACATTATTTCTAAATAATGCACCACTGAAATTCAATTCTTATTATGACCTAATAAACTAAATGCCGTAAAACCCATATACATAATCACATGCTTATGCATACTCTTAAACAGAAACCATCAAACA
Organism: Francoa sonchifolia; assembly: GCA_036897585.1. NCBI lineage: Eukaryota > Viridiplantae > Streptophyta > Magnoliopsida > Geraniales > Francoaceae > Francoa > Francoa sonchifolia. The sequence goes on along the minus strand of JAYMTB010000560.1, from coordinate 13,113 downwards.
AAGGCCGTATAGCAACCCCACTTCATGTTTATGAAAGCAACAAAACACTTAATTTTCTGAGGAAATATGCACCAAACTTAAGTCTTATCATCCCGACTACATGTTCATCAAAAGTTCCATTCCATTAGAACATTCCCCATCCATTATGACCTCACTCCACATGAGATGTCATTGATAAATCAATATACTAAAACCAACAAACCCTCAAACAGAGATAGTAAATTTCAAATCAAAATTAGCTAAATAATCAAATCTGCTATCAGTTTCAATGCTCAAACAATAAACCAACCATATTGATACTCTTAGACATTAACCATAAAACAAAGACCATAGAGAAAACCCACTTCGTATGAATCATAAATCCACAAACCCTTGATTGCTAAGTAAAATGTGTCAAACAAAGTCATAGAGAGAGAAAGAGAGACCTAGTGAAGAGCTGGTAGTGACGGGAGTGGAAACTCTAAGATAGTTAGCAAATCTCACAGCAAAAGAACTCATTTTTGATGGAAGATCTCTGATTTGCGAATCGCAACAGAACCAAAAGCGGAATCCTGCAACAAGGGTTCAGGGGTACAGAAGGGTTTAGGTTTAGCCTAATCCATACCGGGGATTGGCCCTAACCTCCAAACCCAAAAAACTATAATAAGTTCTATCGTTCCCTTCCCACTTGTAAACAACTAATCCATTATTTATCTAAAACATGAATAATGTATAATTAACCTTTATTTTATTCGGCCATTATAATTAATGGAAAACCTACTTACAAACCTAGTGTTATACAAACAATTGAAATTTTAATTTAAGATATAGAAATTTTTTGAATTTATAGTTCTACATAAATATGAAAATTGGAACATTAAATTCACTCTCAACTATTCAGAACATTTGCAATCACTGCCAAAACCAATGGGTAATGAAAGAAAAATGCAACCGGGGCTATTCGTCCAAGAGTTCCATCGCTTGTATGATAGGAAACAACAAATTTAGGGACCAAAATCATGACTGACAGTTTTAAGTGAGTCCAGAATGGGTATAGGATGATAATCAACGTTCTGACCCGCCTCGTGCTGGTATCCTGGATGAGGACCAAGTGGATCTTGAAGCACTACCACCACCACCACCATAGGAGGGTCTACGGTCATCACTGCGCCACCGATCATCCGGCCTGCTGCTACTGTTGCCCCAACGATCAGATTCTGTAGAAGGGGCGGTCTGCTTGGAGTCTTCAGTTGTCTGGCGACGGAATTTAGGCACGTATTTTCCGGAAGATGGTGCAATGGCGGCAGCAGGAGCAGCTGGAGCTGCAGATATTGGATCCAGTGGGCGGGGCGCAACAAGGCCAGAAGGCCTAGTCGGTCCATCAGTTGATTTCCCTAACAGGGCTTCTCTCCTTAGCTTTTCCTTTTCTTCAAGTTCCCGTTCTCTCTGTCTCTGTTTTTCCGCAATTTCATCCAACTTTGCTCTGCGTTCAACATCTTCTTTCTTCCGTCTCTCGGCCTCTGCAAGTTTGAAAATGTTAATGATTTAACATATGCAGCACGTGTGGTATAAAAAACACCACCTCAGTGTTGATCGCGACTGGCGTGGAAAGACGTACCTTCACGTTTACGAGCTTCCTCCTCTTCACGCTGTCTTCTCAATCTCTCTTCTTCTGTTTTGACATAGAATATTTTCTTTCTATTAATCTCCCTCTCCTGTTTCCGAGACTCAATTATTTGACGTATCTGCTCCTCTCTCTCAACTCTCCGTCTTTCCTGTTCTGCCTGCCGACAGCTCATCACTCTTTTCTGGAATATCGTCTGCACAAAAAAGAAACTTGTTTCTGGTAAGAGTAATGTGGACTTTGAGAAATGAATTTGAGCTAAAGACAACATGCAGTAAGTGAAATGAAAAGTGGTTCATAAGATGGTTCAAATCCAACCAATCAAGTATTCAGATCCTTATTCCTCTGTTCCCTCCCTAAAATACCCAAAAGTATTATTTTCTGAGAAGTCTACAAACCTTGTACTCCAACATTCGTGATAGTCTATGCTTCTCTTTGACGTCCCCATCATGTCGCTGTCTGCTCATTTCAATCTCTTGCTGCACGGTCAAACCAACATAAGTAGAATTACAATTCAGAAAATCAGAGAAAATAATATTAAGTATCACAACATGCCTACAATCAACTTCTTCTGCGACAGAAATATAACATCGCAACAAACCCCAACATAACGATTTACAAGTTTTTACAACATAGAAACAAAGAATGAGGAGGGAACTCAACATATAAAGGTATAATCAGAGACCAGTCAATAAAACGAACATCAAAGGTAGGAGTTTGCTAAAACATCCCTCGGGTGTCAATAAGTGCATTTTTCATATATGGCAAATAGAAGTAGTCACAAAAATACCTGTTGCTCATGTTCATGAAGCACCTTCTCTTCAGCTAAACGTTGTTGAAATGCAGCTTCAATTAAAGGAGCAGCCTCCTCTCTTTTTGCTCTTTCCAAATAATCCATTGTTTTACCAAGTTTTTGCAATTTCTTTTCCATTTCCTGCCTCTCTCGCAGCTGCTCGCTAAGGGCGAGCTCCATCAGACTTTGTTTTGTCACTTTCTCCTAAACAAGAGAACACTTGTCAGGATTAACTTCAAATCCCTTTTTAGTAAATATAAAAGATGAGAAGGAAAGGTTAAAGTTACTAACTCCCTCTAAGATTGGTTTCTTTCCCTTTTTCTTACTGCGCTTCTCAGCTTCTTGAAGTAGTGCCTGCGCTTCCTCAAGTTCCCTCTCCTCTATTTCCCTACGAATTCTTTGATTCTTCCTTTGCTCATATTCAGATGCAAGTCTTTTCTGTTCCGCCTCTTCAGTTATTTTCTGTAGCTTTAGCCTTTTAGACTCCTCTTCCCGTTCCTTCAAACATAAAATTTATGAATTAAAGTTTCATTTGACTCAGAACATGAAAAGTGACCATATAACCAAGTCATCTACTAAGTAGCATACGAAACTACCATTTCCAAAAGATGTCGTTCTTGTTCTTCCTTGCGTTTCTCAATAATTGATTTCCTGGCAAGAAGTCTCTTATGCTCCTTATCAACAGTCTCTGCTAAACCTGGCAACATTTCCCCAAGTTTTGTTGATTTCTCTAGAGGAGGATATATCATGGCCCTTGCTTTATTTAGTGCTTCAGCAAAACTGGTAAGGTGATCCCGAAGCCCATCAGACTCAAGAGTCTGAAAAAATGAACCATTGAGTAAATCAAATTGCAGTTCAAACTAAATTTAAGGAGGCCATAACATTCAGACAGGAACACAGTATGCCATGGTCATTAAATTTGTAGACTAATCATATTATCAGTACAAAGTTAATTTAGTGCAGTAACTGTAAGTGAAGATAATGCTCAGAATTTATTTCCCTAAATTAAACAACTACACCCATTGGGAAATTAAACATTTTTCTTTTTAATTCATCGTGGTAAAGGAGAACTTTTCAGTATAGACAATGCAAGAAGTATTTACCATATCGCCAAACGAAACAACACCCTTCATATGATCGACTTTCATAGCTATATAATTGTGTTTGACAGCATCAACTGAAATTTTCTCCAAGACAGAAAAATCGAAAAAGGGTATCATCTCAGACAAACTCTCAATTTTTATTGTCTGATACACTTGAGATACCTGAATGATATAAACAAAAACCCAGTACATAAAAATGTGTAGATGCGTGGAAATACATTGAATAAGAAGAAATCAAACACAAGAAAAAACCTGATGAATCAGCTTCAGGGTGGCAAGTTTTTCCAGTGCAGGAACATAATGGGAAAGTTCAACTTCTGGAAGAGAAGAAGCTGATGAAAGCTTACCCCCAAGTTTTGAAACTTTGACCAACAATGGTTGTATCTTTGAAGCAAGATCTAATGGGTGAAACTCATGCTCTAAAAGATGGTAAAGATCTTTAACTTCCTGAGTTACACAGTTCATCACACCTTTTGATACCTGCATTTCAAATACAAATCAGGCAAATATGTTCCAAAATTTAATGCAACTTCCAAAAAAAATTTATAATTATGCTGCAACAATCAAAGACCTAATTCATGGACCAAGCCACCAGAGCATATCTTTGGGAAACATAAATTGTAAGAAAATAATTTTGATCACTTTTATCTTACCAGCTCAGATATAAGGGATGACCTTGAAAGCTGTAAAATAATCATAATGTCAGAAAGAGAAAACTACATAAAATAGCTGAAACTAAAACCAAATCCAATTGATTGATTCAAATTACCACTTCTCTACTCTCAAATTTAGGATCAAGATTAAATCCTATAAGATTAGCCATCCTCGAGTTGCGCTCTTTTTCATTTTCAAGTTCCAAATGAGAAGCACCATAGGTGTGATCATATGGCAAAACTGAAAGAGCAGCCAGCACAACAGATGAAGCTATCAACTGCAAATCCTTTTGACCTAAATTCTTATTGAAGCTCTTCTGAAGAGTAAAAAGCTTCACCCATGCATAAGCATGATACAGATGACTTTCTGAAATCCAGAATATTTCTATTAGTTTGGCATAATAAACTACCAGCAAGGATGCCTTGGGGGTTTTCTTAACCATGCACATCAACCCATGAATGTCTTCAACAGAGCGAAATGCTTCCTGCAGGAAAGAACAGGGTAACTAGAAATGAGAAGATATAGATCTCCCACTAAGATACAAGGAGAGAATTTGGGTGAAAATTTGTTCATCATAAGTTGAGCAATTGAGCGACCTGCCAGAGTTCAAGTTCTGTAGCAATCTTTAGCTGCTCAAATCTAGTATCAAGGTACAATTGCAAGCTCTCTGGTGCTGACAGATCAGGTCGGTCCCTTTGGTCTCTATACTTGTTAAGGTTTGCCAGATGATTCCTTATAATTTCACACAACCTGCGAAACTCTGTTGTTCGTTTGTATTGTTTGCAGAAATTGAAAGCACGATGGGCAGTCATCTACAAATGCCAACTGAAAGTCAGTGAAACTCTTCACACTTCCATCAAATGATGACAAAATTTCCACGTTACAATGAGAACCATGATTTATAGTTGTGTGTGCTTATAACAACAAAATAGATCAACAGAAGTATAAGATATTCTGATAAGCAGAAATTACCGCATAAAGTGCCTCCAACTTGGAGTTGTTTCGTAATACTTCCAGTACTGTTCTATAGGTCTCCCACAAAAACTTGAACCAAGGAGTAACAAGTTCACGATCAGACCTATCCTTCCCTTTCTCTCCACTGACATAACTTAGCATCAGATCTTCTGGTCTTTTATCAGCCTCTAGATCATCAACATCAAGAGCTTCTTCAAGGGCCTCTGCTTGACTACGAGCCTGCTCAGCTTTCTCAGTGGACAGGTGCATGAAGTGCTTAATCACCTCCTCCAAAGAATTAACATTCACTTGCTGACAAACAATACGGTATTGAATCAGACCATCCTTCGCAAATCTTCCCCTCTGCATATCAACACAAAGCTCAACAAACTTGAACATGATCTTTTCATGTGGCTTTTGCCAAGCACGATATCTCTTTGAGGTGATAAGATCGTGAAGCGCCTGTAATGCATCTTGCTTCTGCCCAACATTGACCAACTCTGTATCATGATGCAGCACAGAATGGTCAGCAAAATTTATCCATGATGCAGAAAGGGAAATTAATATTTACAAAAGGCAAGCAGAAAAATTGGTCACCTTCAGCTCTCTTTAGAGCATTCTCCGGTTTGACAAAAGTCGACATATCACAATCAAAACTCAATGCACCCTTTGCCAATCTGCAAGAGTCATACTCAATATCAATTTTACAATCACCTTAACCATATACAACCAATACTATCACATAAATTAAGCAAAATTCATTCCAAAATCATCAATTTCACCCAAAATTTGAACCAGATCTGAACAGCTCAGTGAAACAACTTAAACAGATAAAAATTCAAAACATGAAACAATTCAGTTCAATTAAACCTAATTTCAAGAAAACCGTACTCGTTCAACCTCGATCTCGAGTAGCGAACAACTGATAGATGGTCACTTGAAGATTCGATTTTTCAAATCTTTCTGAAGTCCGATTGAAATCCAGCAGTTGGCTTCGCTGTGAATTGGAATAGATAAGAGTATCTGTGATGAAATTAAGGGTTTGAGATAGGAAGATGAAATTGGTGTTTTAAAAATCCTCGCTTTCGCTTATTCTCACGCAGGAATTGAAAACCCTAAGGGGTTACAGTTTCGTAATGAAAATGTTGCGTATTGGGCTGGGCTGGGCTTGGATGGGCTTTAATGGGCTGGGCTATGAATCGTAACTTTAGCGAAGGGAATTTTACTATTTGAACCCTTGTGATTTACAAAAATTACAAATTATAATTTTTGTAATTTGGTCTAACCACCGGGTGTAAACTATAATTGTACACGTAATTGCTATATTAAATCACAATCAAAGTTCCCAGAAAATAATTAATATGTTTTACTAAAAGTACATATTCTTAATTGAAAAAACTATATTTGAGTCAAGTTTGAGTTTCTTGAGTATTCGGGCAGTAAACTGAAAGCTCCATCTAGTTTCAAACAGCACTTTCGAATTGGAGTGGAGTTCAATTAGTGGTAAAACTCGACTCCGCTCATAGCATCTACTGACTGAGTCTAAGGCCTCAATGGTTTTATCCCGAGGGATGCTCGAATCCTGTTTGCTTCTGCTATTTCAGGATTTGGATGGTCTGTCCCGTCATCCTTCTTCTCTTTCTTTTCTTTCTTCTTCTTTGGCTCTTCCCGAGTGTTACCATCGTCATCTACTCGCCTTCTAGGACTTGTGCTACCACGGCCACGCCTCTTGCATCGGTCTCCACCATCGTGATCCTTGCGATCCTTACTTCTACTTCTGCTCCTTGAATGGCTCTTCCATCTGCCACGATCTCTGTCTCGCCTGTCCCGTTCTCTACCTTCCCTCTCTCTTCCTCGTTCTCTATCACGGCCGTAATCCTTTTCTTCTCTCAGGCGATAATCGTCCCTGTCCCTGTCCCTGTCCCTGTCCCTGTCCCTGTCCCTGTCCCTATCCCTCTCCCTCTCTCTGTCCCTGTCCCTGTCTCTTTCTCGCCCACGTCCTCGTTCTCTATCATAATCTCTGTCATAGTCTCGGTCTCTGAAATTGAGAAAACAAGTAAAATGAGAGTGAAGCTCTATGGCATGTGTTTACCGGGTAAACTTCTAATCAAAGGAAAATGATACATAATGGAAAGTCATCAATTTTGAATACATGAAAGTGAAAGGAAACATAACACACAAGTTGCATATATATATTCAAGCTACTAATGGCATAAAATGCAATAGTTGAAACATAACACGATTTCATATGGATTCATCAACCATGACTTGCTGACTTCTGAAAACCAACTAGCACCCTCATAGCTACATATAATCTTACCACTCCTAGAAATAACCAAATTTAAATTCATGGTATCTAGTTACATGTCAGCCAGAAGGAAAGGTTGGGGATCAAAATCCTAAACTTGATGAACAAATTTATCTCATATAAAATATAAGCAACTTTTGTACCTGTGTCTGTGACTGTCACGTCTTCTATCCCTATCTCTTTCTTTAGTTGGGCTACGCCCACGATAGTAATCCTGTTAAGAGCAAACACAGTACCCCGTAAGTTTTAATTTTATTTTTCTTTGTAGAAAGAGGACTCAGGCAAACAGTGAAGATAAATCAAACCTTTTCATGTGCCTCAGCTTCAAATTCATCAATCAAATGGTCATTCTCCTCTTTTTCTTCCTCCTCCTCAAAATCATCTTCCAACGCACTTTTTCTAGGTTCCAGTGAACCAATTGATTCAAGGGTCCATCTGTCAGTAAGATAGGAGGGTTCAGAGCGAATCATCTATCACCATATCATCATATGTATTATTTTGGTGCTTCAGAGGTTGGATGTTACAGAAAATTAATTCATGCTGAAACCGCTTGTTTTAAGATTTTGTTTGGCTGGTGTGTAGTTGCATCAGTACCTTTCTTCTCGTCTGTCTATCCTTAAAACTTTTAGTTCAGTAGATAGTTTATAGTCTTTCATTTATGGGGTTTCTCAAGTTAAAGTTTCATCTCTTCTAAATGTTATATTCATAAGCAAAACGCTACTCTTGAAGTGAAAACATCATATTAGAACATGTAGGAAGTAACGAAGGAAATTTCCGAAACAAAACATTCAACTCGACACCAAATTTAACCTAACTCACCTTTTCTTGATCCGTGGCAAAGCAATGTCACACGAATAATCTTTTGTGAGAAGTTCATCAATAACCTCATCCACATGTGCTAATGCATATCCTGATGCAATCAGAGTACGATTATATATACATGTAAGTTGCTATAACAATAGAAAAATTCAGAAGTAATATAATATTGAATTAAAAATTGGTAATCTATATATTAAAACTAATCCTGAAGGATTCTAAAATCAAGCAGGTAAGAAACGTACGCCCATCACCCATTTTTTGTCTCAACTTCCGATAGTCATTATAAAGAGGCTCTAGATATCGGTAAACATCAGTATCTGTCCCCGTAAGACGCAGATAAAAAGCACCAAGAACACGCACATATCTGCACGAGAAAACATGATTAACAATTGAACAACAAGAAATTAAAACATTGCAAATAATACAAGAAACGCAACAAAAACATACATGAACAGGTGAGGAAGTTAAACCAAAGCTAAAATCCATGGAATCTATACTTCTCCATGTTTTATCTAACCATTAGGTTGCAATATTATGGTTGTTTTGTCCTATTTTGTTCATTATCTTTGTCCATTTGAACTAACTCAAATTTTTATGCCACTTCTCACACAATCAAACCAAACATACCAATCAATATGAAAAAGAAGCTAAACCTAATTTAACTAATGTAAAATAGTCTTTCAGAAGCACAAAATATGATCAAGCAGTATATAATTCCATGAAAAAACGAAAGTAAGATAACTTCACTTGTAATCTTCGTTCTTGATGAACTCAACTACGATGTCCTTCTCAGGCTGGATCTGAAGCATCTTCATCACTAAGCATATAAACGGAGTAGGTTTCCGGTTACCACCAAAGGTTCCACCAACATGATCCAGCTCCATACCTTTATCCACCAACGTCTCCGCCGTTAAACCAAAACACTGCTCCTTCCAATACGTGTTCTGGTATATCTTCGACCTTAGAATTTTCTCCACTAGGTTTTGAGGATTCGTTCCCCTTATGCTCTTCGCTATCGGATCCGTACGATTCGCCATTGTCGCACAGAGAAAATCAGAAGCTGTAAAACCTAAATGATTCAATCCTCGATGATGGAAGGCGATGAAATCGTTTCGTTTCGAGCGATGTCGTTTCTTTATTGCATATTACAGTTTGACCCCTGATATTAACTTTATTTACAAAGACCCCTGATTCAATCATAATTTTTTTCAAATTTTCAATTTGGCAACATTTTGTTAACAATTATTTATGAAAAGTGAATTTATTTATGTTCTTTTTATTATTAAAACTATCTTTTAGAAAATGAATTAAGTAAATAAATTCAGTTATAATTATTAAATTTGAAATAATTCTACGTAATAGCAAAATTAATGAGAAACAAAATCAAGAATTTAATTTGGATCTAACCCGTCTATAATATTACTCTTAATATACATTTATCTCATTCATGGTTTTCAATTTGTGCGTAACTAACGCGAATTTTAATCGAAGTTATTCATATAATGCATTTATTATAGTTTTATAATAAATATAATATTAGTTGAAAAGCAAAATGCTGAATAAGTTTTATATTTTCGATAAATATTAGACTAATGGCTAACAAAAACTAATAAAATATGCATTTGCAAAAATTGAAAACATATGGGAGATAAGTGTAATACAAAATATCCTGTGGTGATCTTTGTAAATTGAGTAAACCTAAGAGTGCAAAGTGTAATTAACCCTAAAGTAAAACGCGCCGTCTTCTATAAATATCGGAACACGAAAACCCTGACCTGTACAAGAAAGATAATAATTTCGGACTCCATCGCCGTCTTAACCTCCATCGATCAATCCGTAGCGGAGGGTTTCCTCAGATTCGTTGAATTCAGATCTGTAAGAGTCTCGCCGGCATCTGTTAATCCTTGAATCGTCATATCTGTCGCCGTACTCGCTCAATCTAGGTATTTTCTCACCTTATTGTTATCTTTTGCCCGGTTCGTGAACCCTAGGGTTTTGGTTGATTAGAGACGATACGTTTATCTGATTGTTTGCCGTTTCGTTCTTAATTTATACCTTCATTGGCTATTTGATGTGTGTGCTGTTCATTTGGTTTCAGTTTAATCTGTACATGTTTATTGTGAAAAGTGTGGCCATATTAAGTTTTTGCACTTTCATACTGTCTGTTCTTGTTCGTTTGGCTGAGTTGTATTGTATGATTTTAATCTTATTGGATTATCTTATTAGATCAGCTGCTGTAATGGGAAGAAAAAAGCACGATGATAGTGGTGCAACTGCAAAAGTTAAGGCAGGTGACAAGGATGCTGGGAAAGAGGGGAAGAAAGAGAAGCTCTCTGTTTCGGCTATGCTTGCTAGCATGGACCAGAAACCTGATAAACCTAAGAAGGGGGCATCATCGTCTTTGAAAACTACTACTAAATCTAAGTCAAGGCCAAAAGTTCAAACTTATACTGATGGCATTGATCTTCCACCATCTGATGATGAGGAAGATGATCCTGCCTTGGAAGAAGAGGAAGAACTGGATGATGTGCAAAAACGTCGACAACAGAGGAATGACTCAAAGCAACTTGAAATCTCTGTCAGCGAAAAAGAGTTGAAGAAACGAGAAAAGAAGGACATGCTTGCTGCTTATGCTGTTCAGCAGGCTAGAATAGAGGCATTGAAGGATGACCATGATGCTTTCACTGTCGTTATTGGTAGCCGAGCTTCAGTTCTTGATGGGGAAGATGATGCAGATGCAAACGTCAAAGATATAACCATAGATAATTTCTCTGTGTCAGCTCGGGGGAAAGAGCTCTTAAAGAATACTGCGGTAAAGATTTCTCATGGAAAGAGGTACGGTTTGGTTGGACCCAATGGAATGGGCAAGTCTACATTGTTGAAGCTCCTCGCTTGGAGGAGGATTCCGGTACCCAAAAATATTGATGTGCTTTTGGTGGAGCAAGAGGTGATTGGTGATGATAAAAGTGCCCTTCAAGCAGTTGTTTCAGCTAATGCAGAGTTAGTCAAACTTCGAGAAGAGGTTGCTTCTTTGATGAATACATCATCTGCTGCAGGCAATGAGGATGAAGATGATGATGTTAACGGGGACGACACTGGGGAGAAGCTAGTTGAATTGTATGAAAAATTGCAGATCATGGGATCAGATGCTGCTGAAGCTCAGGCATCTAAGATTCTTGCTGGTTTGGGTTTCACCAAAGAAATGCAAGGCCGTGCGACCCGGTCATTTAGTGGTGGCTGGAGGATGAGAATTTCATTGGCTAGGGCACTTTTTGTGCAACCAACACTCTTGTTGTTGGATGAACCCACTAATCATCTTGACCTTAGGGCTGTTCTCTGGTTAGAGGAATACTTGTGCAGGTGGAAGAAAACTCTTGTCGTTGTCTCACACGATCGAGATTTCCTTAACACTGTCTGCAGTGAGATTATTCATCTCCATGACCTGAAACTCCACTTCTACCGTGGTAATTTTGACGATTTTGAAAGTGGTTATGAACAGCGTCGTAAAGAGATGAACAAGAAGTTTGAAATCTATGATAAACAAGTGAAAGCCGCAAAAAGATCAGGGAGCCGAACTCAGCAGGAGAAGGTTAAGGATAGAGCTAAATTTACTGCAGCCAAGGAAGCATCAAAGAACAAGGCAAAGAACAAGGTTGATGAGGATGAGCCCATGGCAGAAGCCCCGAAAAAGTGGAGAGATTACAGCGTGGAGTTCCACTTTCCCGAACCTACCGAGTTGACTCCACCGCTCTTGCAGCTAATTGAAGTCAGCTTCAGTTATCCAAACAGGGAGGATTTTAGACTCTCAGATGTTGATGTGGGTATTGATATGGGGACTCGTGTTGCTATTGTTGGGCCCAATGGAGCTGGAAAATCTACTCTTCTGAATCTTCTCGCTGGCGATTTGGTTCCGACTCAGGGTGAAGTACGAAGGAGTCAAAAATTGAGAATCGGAAGGTATTCACAACACTTCATAGATCTATTGACGATGGAAGAAACACCGGTTCAATATCTTCTCCGTCTTCATCCAGATCAAGAGGGATTTAGCAAGCAGGAGGCAGTTCGTGCAAAGTTGGGGAAGTTTGGACTCCCCAGCCATAATCATCTCACCCCAATTGCAAAATTATCTGGAGGGCAGAAATCCCGAGTCGTCTTCACTTCAATATCTATGTCAAAACCTCACATTCTCCTATTAGATGAGCCCACAAATCATTTAGACATGCAGAGCATTGATGCACTCGCTGATGCACTGGACGAGTTTACGGGTGGTGTCGTACTAGTCAGTCACGATTCTAGGCTCATATCCCGTGTTTGTGATGATGAAGAAAAGAGTCAGATTTGGGTAGTAGAAAATGGAACTGCTAGAACTTTCCCGGGAACATTTGAGGAGTACAAGGAGGAGCTACAAAGAGAGATTAGAGCAGAAGTCGATGATTGATTTGCCATTCGAGAGAGAGATACAAGCAGTTTGAATTGCCTTGGTACAATTTTCATTTTTCGTCACTATTCAAGTGTTTTTTTGTGTGCATTGAGACATATGGATTTTCCTTACTATTTATAAATTCCAAGGGTAATCACATGTATTGCCGAGTGGGTAATAAAACTCCATTATTTTGCTCGCTATTTGTTTTGAAGTAAAGAAACTCAGAAGTCTTACATTATATATGCTTCTTACATTTCCTCAGAAAATTCACTATTTGGACAAGCAAAGCAAAAGAGAGGAATTTTGCTCGGTTTGAAACTTTTTTACAGCTTTCTTGAAATATATAAATCTAACTGGATTAATTAGTTGAACTGTTGATGTTGTTGGCTTGAAACTCTAGTAATAGCTGGATAGATTGCTGATAGAGATTAAGGACGATAACATCAACACTCCAAC
>JAYMTB010000559.1:0-13666 GCA_036897585.1 Francoa sonchifolia | reverse complement strand
TTGTTTCACACATCCAATTTTCTTGTTATGGAAAGGGTCCCACTCTTTGCATACGTGGCATGCTCTTTATTTCCTTTTTTTTTTCGAAATTTCATAATTAATAAAGTAATTTTTGGTTTGAAATATTTATAATTATGAAACTTTCCTTTTTCTTTTTTATTACATCACCTTTAGTAATTAGACTCCATATTTAGTTTTATTTATTAGTTTGATAATTTATTTTACAAAAAAAATAATAGGAAAATTGATGTTGGGTTAGCCGAGGGAAGTTATAATTTATTTTGAAGGAGGTGGGTAAGCAGTTGGGGAAGGCTTGGTGGAGAAGATGGAATGGTGGCACGTGTGATATTAGGTTCTTTTACCCTTTCGGAATTATGCTTGGTCATTGATTCAGGTTCAGACTCAGGTTCGGACCTTAGGTTCGGTTTTGGTTCAGACTCGAACTTATTTTGGAATCAGGTCTGGACATAGGCTTTTACTTTGGGTCAGGTTTCAAATGAGGTTCCGACATAGAGTTAGTTGGTCTTTGGTTTAGGTTCGGAGCTAGGCTTGGACGCAGACTTTATCTTAATCTGTGGTTCGGAATTGGACTCGGAACCAAGTTCCATCATAAGCTAGCACTAATTGCTAAAAAGATTTGGTGTAATATCGAGTGAAATACTATATTGATAATTTGGATGATACTTTCGCAATAGATTTTTTATGGTAATAGTAACAAAAATTCATGAGATGTCTGAATATAATATCTGTAACAAAAATTACGAGATGTTATTAAGTTTGAAAATTAGATATTTTTTTTATTTTGAGAAAAAATATTATTAAGTTTGAAAATTAGATATTTTTTTATTATGAGAAAATATATTATTAACTTTGAAAATATCTTTATTATTGAACATTTGAATTGAAGATTTTTCCATATTTTATCGGACTGATTTATTGATTGAATGTACGTTAATTATTATGATAATGGAGAGAGCCTGAACGAGAATTCATCAGTGACGTTAGTTGAACTTGGATGATTAATGGTGCATCTTATTTCTTCAACAAGGAACTGTATTCAAGATGCAATTGCGTATTATTAATTAAGTTTTTTGGGTGAGAAGTCATCCTGCCTTTCAGAAAAAATGTAGAGGGAACAAATGAAATCTTGTTTCTGATTCCACAATAAGTATTTTCGTCAATTGCGACATCAGTGTTAGGAGAAAGTCCGAAATCTGTATTAGATCGGATTGGTGTGTATAAAACATTATTATTTAATGGAACATTTGTTTCTGGACTTGGTCTTGCAAACGTAGGTGTGGCACCATAAACAATTTTGTGTGACATTTAAATTTAGTGCACTGTTTATACGTTTTACAAGTTGTGTTACGATACTTCATGTTACAACATTTCGAGCAACACTATCCTGACCAGATTTAACAAAAATCATGATACACCAATACATAATCTATCTCAAAATCATGTAAACAAAGATTCAGAATATACAGAGGCAAATCGAAAGGAAATTGTGCAAAGTTTCGCTTCTTTCTAGCCATGAAAATCCTTCATCATCCGTGCCTGTGCTTCGATAATCATATGGATATAGTCATAGCAGTTCATCTCGTTGCCCAATTCATATTTTTACAGTCCCAAACTGCAAAATACGAAGAAAAAAAAAATGAGGTTTAGCACTATTGTCACAGTTTGGATATGTGAAAACTCCAATTATCATTCTTTTTCAAACTACTGCCCTGAATTATTGATCTTTTCAAAAAGAAAGGTAATTTGGCCATTAGTTTGAAAAAAAACCGTGATTTGGAGTTTCTTCCCCAGTTTGGACGGATCTTTAGCAATTTCATACAAAACAACAACATGACAATCAATGCATTCTTCGGTCATATTGGATATGATTGCTTGACACTTTGTTTTGGCATAAAATATTTGCATACTCATGTTAGATACATCTCATAATCTACATTGTAAACAGTCTAATTAATTGATTATAGAGATTAATAAAAAACTGATAGTGGTTCTCGAGCTAAAGTGCACGTATAGGATAGAACACTAAAGTCCGACTAACGATTGCTCCTAGTTTTATAGGATAGGAAAGCCTTTATCGGTGTTATATCAGTAAAATTTCTTAAATAAAGTATGAGAAGAAGATTACCGATTATGAAGGTTTTGATTTCCTTCCAATTTGGGTGATGCGTCGTAGCTCTTGAGTTCCTTTCTTCATTTCTCTGCCAAATAATAAGTTGTATGATATTCTTGCAAAGATTAGGCCGGAAAATGGAAATTTAAATGGAAGAATGGTACCTTTGGTGCAAATAAACAATGACATAGAAAATAGGGAGCAGCATCAAAGTCAGTATCGAAATAGCCAGGTAAAAGACGCTTGTTTGTTTCTGCGCAGATGAAATGGCGAGACAACAAACATCAAGAATGAAGCAAATATTTTGGAATATAATAAACAAGAAAATAAACTCTAAAAAAATATGAACTCGAAGTAATGAGAAAAGCCTTACCCTCCCTCCTCTAGAAAATGGATTTCTTTTTTCCGAGCAAGTGTGAGCATCACAGAATTGACGCAGAAACAACTCTACGACAACATTAGAATGTCATCATAAGTAAAAGGAATGAGAGCAATTGTACGGCATATTTTAAAACAAAATGTTTTGACTCGGGCTACGAAATAGAAGAATACCATGAAGATGACTTGCCGAGGAACCCAAATTAACAGGAAAACAGCTATCTGCAAGACTCTGTACAGAAAAGCGCGAATAAAGATATGGAAAAAATACTTGAATCAACAAACTATTCAATTATAGAAATTAGAAGCAACCTCACATAGATGTCGATTTCGTGCAGCTGCTGCTGGATTGCACTTGGTTTTGGGAAACTTGGAATTCAGCACAAAATCACAATGCAATGCTCCGCATAAATCAGCTAAGCACTTGCCATCACTCTGAACAATAAGATATTGCAAATTCTTAGAAAAAACCGAACAAATTTAAACTCGTTTCTAATTGAAGTTACATAGAATGATAACCTAAAGGAAAGAGCATTACAAGACAATATTAAGATTGACCATGTTCATGCTACAGATTAACTAAATACTTTATGAACTAGTACTATATTTCCTGCTACATATCCTGATTTTGACTTTCAAATATTTTATGCAAAAGTTATAGAAATTTGTGAGAAATGTTGAAAAAGCAACTGATAAAATCAAGGACTGCAGCATGAAATGAAAAGAAAACTCTAGTTATAAGGAAAAAGAAGCAAGGTCCACATACAACATTCAAAAGATTGTAGTGTCTGCTGTTAAAATGCTGATCAAGAAAATTTTCAGCGTTGAAACTTTTCTTACAATATCCGCACTGCCATTCGTTTATATCCACATGAATTTTCTGCTGCTCCTGATCTCTGAATAGATCATTGTCAGGATGAAGCCTACACCTCCTTGAAATTTGATAATGTTTTTGTTCAACAAATGGCATAAGATACTGCAAAATAAGAATGGATAATTACCAAACAAATCATTTCACATGTTAAACCCGCAAAAATATGATTATATTATACCTCCTCGATAATATTCCAGGCTGCCCTACTTCTTTCTCTCGAACAATGTACTTCGTGAACATGATCTTGGTCTTGCTTAAGTGTTCTACAGCCATGCTCAAACAAAAAATACAATACCCATATCACTAACTGTTGTGAATCCATTTACTAGGACTAATGAATCTATTATCATAATATGTTAACCGATTGGATATCTGGAACAGATTAAGCCTACTATGAATGAAGAGTCCATAAGATGTGAACTAATCGGAGAAGAAGGACCAATACCGTGAAGCTGCAGAATCTTCAACATTCTGGAGCATACATTAAACGAAAATAGTCAGTTAACGACTTGAGGAGCGAAAGAAAACATAAATTATTCACAATATAGGCTAATGACAATCAACAAATGAACAATAAGAACTAAGAATGATACTTTGCAGCCCTTATATGCTCTCTAACATAAAACTATTCTTCCCGGAATTAGACGATCAAAACCTTCCTAATCCCATCTTGGATTTACAGCTTCAACACACTATGAAAACCCATTTTTATACTAATTTGCAAACATTCAATTACTACCCACCAACCAAAATTCAGAACAAGAACATTACATAAAATTAAACCTAAGCTTAGAATCACTTTCTATAAGCCAAAACACTACATAAACAACATAATGAAATTCATGAAAAATTTGTCCCTAAACATCAAAATCAACACATCCCTCATTCGATCAAGGAACTAACTACTCTCTAATCAAGAAAACCGATCAATTCTTAGGATCAAACAACGTAATCATACAGAGACACAAAAGTATCAAAACTGTGATGAAGTAAAGTACCTGGATTAATGAAGCTGAAAAAGAAACTTGAAGAGAAAGTAAGATGAGGAAACGAATCGGAGTGATGGGTATGGATTTTCCCATTTCTCCCTCGCAAGACGAGATTGGGACCAAAAATTTTCCTCGAAAATGCGAGAAAAACAGTCGCTTATTTTTTGTTCGTGGAAAATATTTATGAGTATGTTTGGCTTCTTGGAGTAATATACTCTCGTCCGGAATAAGGATTTATCCTTACACCAATTAAGGATATGGATAGCACTGAAATAAGGTGAAAACTATAAGTGGACAAGGACTTCATCACTAGGTCAATTTATCCAATAATATACACATTAATTTTACTAATGAATTTAATTTGAATTATTAAAAGGGCCAAAATTTTGATTGTACGATTTAAAACATAGAATAAATATGTTGAATTATAATTATTTTAATAATTAGAATTATAAATAAGTTCATATATTCTAATATATTATATTTTGTAATAACAATCTCTTCGGTAACTATTAGGGCGACAAAGATTCAAATATTTATAAATGTTTAATATTCCATTTCATAACAAAAGATTTGATAACAAAGATTAGTAATTAGCAAAATTAGGAAACAAAATTTTACAATGACTTGAAAAAAAACATATTTCAACATGGAGGATTACATGCTCAATTAAATCTATAGGTAAGCGTGGTCGGAGAATAGATTCACTTCTTTAACGGCCGTGGCGGCGCGTTCAAAATGGCATAGGGCGCTTCCGGCGTGTTTGACAGTGGAAACGGCTTCTGGGTTTTCTTGGAAACATCGGGAACTAACGGCGGAGGTAAGAAAAGGTCCGGCGGAGGAAGAAATGAAGGGTCAGCTGCTGATTGAGTAAATATGGGGACAAGTGGCGGCGGCGGGGACGGGACTAATGGTTGTGGTCGGCGGGAAGGTGGCGGCGGCGATGTGACTAATTGGGGTGGCCGGCGTGAAGGAGGTGGCGGCGAAGGAACTAATGGAGGTGGTCGTCGATGCGGTGGTCGCCGGGAAGGAGGCGGGGGCGGTGGAAGTAATGGAATAGGTTGAAGAGGTGGGGGTGGTGAAGGAACTAACGGCGCCGGTAGATTGAAAGGCGGCGGCAGATTGAAAGCCGGCGGAGAAGTGAAAAGTGGTGGCGGAGGAGAAGGAACAAGTGGCGGAGGAAGGGGGGAAAGCGGTGGAAATGGTGGAGGATTCCGGCGACGGGGAGGTCGATGTGGTGGTGGTGGTGAAAAGGGAGTAGAAGGAAAAGGCCATTGAATGCATCTACCGAAAATGTATTGAAAAAAAGGATTGCAATTTGAAGATGCTTTAGTGCCATTGTTGATGGATGATATGGTGGATTTTGTGTTATTTGCTTGTGTCAATGTTTGGTTGATGAACAATAGAGCAAAATATAGAGTGATTAGTGCTTGGTTTGATGGCTTCATTTGTTTTTGGGTGTCATTTCAAATTGAAGAACACCCTTTATATATATGTATGTATATATGTGTTTGTATGGAAGAAGGCATGGAATTCATGTCCAACATTAATTGTTTCATTAATGATGATGATTTTATTTTAATCTTCTTATGTGAGGTATCTTGTGCATATTTCATTGATATGAAATATATTAGGGGTGCCATTTGATTTGAACTGAATGGAACATATTGTTTTAAAGTTTCTCGAAAATTAGAATCAAACTATTATAATCACTAAGTGTTTTAACGAGATTCTCACATATTAAAAAAAAAATTGCAAATCAATTTGGTAATGAACTAAAAATCAATAAAAAGTATATCAAAATTTAAAGATATTATAAATCGTGGTTGAGTCAATTCAACTATTGAAATATTTTGTGTTATTATATATAGGCAGTGTCTTATTGTACAAGTTTAAACTTTCAGATTAAACGATTTTTTAGTATAATATATCAACTTCAAATTTCACGTTTTCCTTTCTTACGAAAAAAGTTAACAAAGAAGTAATACAAACTAGGAGTAGTTTGTAATCTAAACTCTATTAATGATTTTGAATTAGGTGAGAGTCATTTAATGATACCAAGAATTGTTTACCCTAAATTGAGAATGTTTAAGGCATCTAAATAGTGAATGAGTAGTTGAATGTTGGGAGATAAATGGGTACCTAGTTTGATGTGCCAATTTTGAGATTCTAAGTAAACTTTAAATGCAATAGTTGACATATCATTCTTATCTACATTTTTCATTGCAATCCCATTTTTATTAGTACCATTGAATTACTTCTTTACAATATAATCACCCTTTTGCTTATTCTTTTTTGGTCATCTATGTCATGATAATGCACAAATCTTGTTTATGTTTTAGTAATTTTTCATGACTTTAAACTAGTTTCTAGTATGGAGTGAGATGAAGAAAAAAGTTCAATATTGATATAGTGAATGATCTAAATTATACGGTAGAGCATAGAATTAAAGTATATGATCTGATTTATGATACAAGTTTGGGTGGGAAAATATTGAAAAAAAAACCACCTATGTTATGTTGTTTCATACACTTTTTTGCATAATGGGCCACTCCATATGGGCTGGCCTTTTACTTCACATAGGCTTTTAAGGTAGATTTTGAAATGTTGAAAATCAGAAATAAGACAATCAATAGGATAAATATTTTAATATTCTTTAACTTATTCACCTATAATCATCATCATTGTGACACATTTTGGAGATGTTCATAGATCCCCAAATTATTGTGAAAATGGTGTCATTTTGTGCCAATCAATTGGTAGAGACACTTGGTATCTATTTTTGTAGTGTTCGAATAAGTGAGAGTTTGATAATTTTTTATAGGATTAAATCTTTCTTTTATCCATCAGTTTAATCTTAGATATTCTGAGATAATACATGCCAAAATTTGATCTCAATCAGTTGTACAATAATACTGAATATTATATTGCTAATATAAAGTCCACATACATACGAGAGATTGTTATACAACGTCCCATATTAAAAAAAAATTGGGAATTTTATATTATTATTTATTAGATATAGTTAAATATGAAGCACATGGCTCAAGTTCATTTTTCACTTTATTATTGGTATTGATATTGTTAAATATATAGGTTAGGTTTTAATTATTTTTCTTCATAACATTGTCTAAAAATGGTAAGTTAGTGATTTGTTTCAAGGAATAGTGATTTATGGGATTTGTTTATAAACCCTAAGAGGGATGAAATGTATGAAAAAAGAGAAGCTAAACTTGACTAAAACAACAAGTCACATGGGTATATATATATATGAAAGGTCTTCTAAAGAGATCTATCAATACTAGGAAAATAATATAATTAGAAGATATGCTATCAAAAATCTAATGAAAAATACAACAAGAAGAGTTGAAAATGACTCATTATATTATCTATATTTCTCATTTATTGAATTCAAACTCAACTTGTCAATTTTGTCAATAATAATATATACACCCATGCATATAGTTGGCATACATTTCTCATTTAATAAATATCTTACCTTTTGCATTTACGTATCCATGTCCTTTGCTCTCCGATATGCATATCATGTTCTACAACTTTCATTTACTTTTAGACGGTCCTTACTTTGAAACGTCTGGTAAATTAACTCCGATACCATGTTGAACTACCAATTCATCCAAAAACTTAAATTTATAGTTGACAAGTCAAACGCATATATCATGTTCTAGTATAAACTAGAATGTACCATATGATTGTTCAGAACTGTGTCAAATCATATTGAGACTGAACACAAAACTTGTTATTTTAAGTTGATTTTTCTTGACTTCTATAACAAATTTAGGCCGTAAAACATAGCTGGCATTTATGCGTACGTATATTATATAACATAAAAAATTTGTGGTTTAAAAGGGTGAAGTGAAAGATTTGATTATGAAGAAATATCACATGAAAAGTGGGTATATCATCTTTCAACTATAAAATTGGATTGGATGGAAATGCTCACACTTGCCTTTCTCAAAAAGGCACTTAGTTTTTCCTTTCTACCTTTTTTTTTGTTGGTCTTTTGGGTAGGTTTGGTGGCTTCTTAATTAGTGTCACATGCAATTGGCAACTTTATGTTTCATTTCTAGCCCCCACACATTAATAACTTCTATTAACTCATCAATCAATCATTTCTAAGCTTAACAACTTAGCCCATCAATATTCAAATTTACACTAAATATTAATTGGTTCAACTCACCATTTTTTTGTATGACGTATTAAATAGTTTGATATCAAATCCCATTTACATCTCATTATGACTGATAAATTTAAATTTAGACTCTGTTTGTTTCGATGGAAAACAATTTCTTAAAATATGTTTTCTAGAGTAAACATTTTTATTTTTTTTTATTTTTCAAAATATAATATATAGATATATTTCAACATTTAATCACATTTTTAGTATAATAAAATAATATTTGAGTAATTAATAATTAATTTTAAATATTGTATAATCAAATAATTTTTTTTATGTGTTTTTGAAAATTAATTTAATACAAAAAAATTAAGACATCTAATATAATATATATTTTGATGTAAAAACTAATTCAATTTCAAGTTAAGATATTCTTATAAGTTTAGGAAAATGATTTTCACAAAAAAAAGAAAAAGAAGGCTAACATTTTCCTTATTTTCTACTATGGAAAAATGCTTTCTACGAAACAAACACTAAAAAATGTGAAAGATTCAGAAAATATTTTCTAGAAATTTTTCGAAAACAAACGAAACAAAGAATCAATTTCATCAGTATCAACTGGTAAATTTTCTCAGACATTTCTGTATATTTTTGGAGCATAGGGATTTAGCCTACCCTCTTGACACTCCTCTCCACACATTTTGAAAATAACTAATTTTTTTAACTGAATTAAATATATATATTTTTCTTCATCAAAAAACTCCAAGAATGAAATTTTGAAGACAAAATAGTATCCACAATTCATGTCCACTAATCCACTTTCACTACCCACCAAATAAATTTCAAATTTTTGTCTTTTTTAACTTTTTTTCAGTAACTGCCATCTGATTTTTCCTTCTTCATATTTGCTCCCTCATTACTCATTTACTGCATATATAGATCCAGGAAACTCATCTTCTTTGTCCCCTTCTGTAAACACATTTCAAATTTAGATTCAATTAAAAAAAAAATAACCCAAATTAGATAACCTAAAAGGGTTTTCAAAGGTCCCAACTTTATTTCTTTATCTATCTTTTTCTCTCCAAATTTGGATGATGAATCTTTCTAGTATGGTTTTGCCCTTATGGGTATTTAGTGTTTTGTTGTTTGGAGTTGTGGTTGATGGTTTTATAGATTCAGCTGCCATTTTTAGCAGTGGTTTGAGCTCTGATAAATTAGCCATTTCTCAATTTTCTGCTGAAATGGAAGCTCAATCTCCAGGTATTGTTACATTGCAGTTTGTATGTGAGAGATGATGTGTTTATGATTTACTCATATGGGTTGTTGTTTATCTTGTTAAAAATTTAGTCTTTACATTTGATGTGTTAATTGTTGGTGAAAATTTATATGCTCTAGCCCACAATGTATAGTGTTAATTTGGTTTTCTGGAGTTTCAATTAGGATAAGGAAAAGAAGTTGAAATTTTGAATGTTAGGGTTTGGATTGTTTGGGTCAATTGTACATTATGTAGGTGTATCTGATGATAGTTCTTTCTATGTTGAAAAACCCGAAAGAGGGTTGTCAAAATTTTTGAAAATTTGCTTGTATGTTGGCTGATTATATTGAAGTTTCTTATTTAGGAATGATGATAGTCCTTTGTATGTTGAAAAACACGAAAGAGGGTAGTCCAAGATTTTAGAAATTTGCTTGATTCGTTGGCTGATTTTATTGAGGTCTTTTCGTGTTTATATAGGAACTCCTTTGGTTAAAGTAGTGAACCACGAGGATTTGAACACGAGAATTCTTATAGCGCTCATTGTTGCTTCCACTCTACTCGGTGGAATCTTGTTCTTGCTATCATGTTGTTGGATCTATCGGATGCATAAACGGAAAAACTTGAAGAAATCCAATGGAGAAAAACATCGTAGTTTAGGTACGTCCTCTCGATACAATTCCATTCATCATTCTTGCCTTTTCACAACAATTCTTGTTCTAATTATTGATAGTGTTCTTTTGTAATGTGCAATTCGTAGAGGCTGCAGAAGGGATGCCACTAAGTCCAATTGTAGTTCGGTTTAATTCCACGAGAATGGCTGGTAAGAAAGGTTTGGTAGCTGTAATTGACTATCAGTTGTTAGAAGCTGCAACAAACAATTTCCACAAAAGTAATGTTTTGGGTGCTGGTGGTTCGGGGCATGTTTACAAAGCTCATTTCGATGAAAAATCAGTTGCAGCCGTGAAGAAAGTAGCCGGTGTAGGACTGGATGTTGAAAGAGAATTCGAGGTAATATACCGCTTGAAATTGGTATGAATTTATATCAACCGGGACTTTATTAATTGCTTATTTGAATTGCAGAATGAGGTGAATTGGTTGAGCGAAATTCAGCATCAAAACATTGTTAATCTTTTGGGTTATTGCATTCATGGTGAAACGCGATTTCTTGTTTATGAAATGATGCATATTGGGTCATTGGAAAACCAATTGCATGGTAAACATTCCCTATCCTTTGTTCTTATAATTTAAGAAAAACAAATTGTAACGAGCTAATTACTTATAGGACCTTCTCATGGATCAGCTTTATCATGGCATCTTCGTATAAAAATTGCGGTTGATATTGCAAGGTAAGTTTGTTTAGCCATTTGTGCTATTTATTCTATCCATCTTTCTATAAAATCATCGCTTCTTGAATCTTCTAGAGGATTAGAATATCTTCACGAGAATTGCAACCCTCCGGTAGTACATAGAGATTTAAAATCATCAAACATTCTTCTCGATTCTAGCTTCAATGCAAAGGTAAGATTATATATGTACCATTGAACGAAATTAGGATGGATGGATGTTAATCTTTATGATCTTCAGCTTTCAGACTTTGGTCTTGCTGTGAATGCTGGGACGCCAAACAAGAACATAAAGCTTTCGGGAACTTTAGGTTACGTAGCTCCCGAGTACCTATTGGAAGGTATGCATACGCTATAGCTCTTGACAACTTTTACGAGCGTGTCTATTGGTTGCCCGAACTTGGCTGTTGTTTTCAGGTAAACTGACTGATAAGAGCGATGTATATGCATTTGGGATAGTCCTTCTCGAGCTTTTAATGGGAAGAAAGCCGGTTGAACTGATGGGTCCGGGTCAACGCCAATCCATCGTCACATGGGTAACCATTCTCGTGGAATTTATGTTTACGGAAATAAATGTTTATAATTCTATTTGGTCGTGCAGGCCATTCCCCAACTCGCTGACAGATCAAAACTTCCAAGCATTGTTGATCCTGTGGTAAAAAACTCAATGGATTTAAAGCACTTATATCAGGTACATTCGAACATACTAATATCTCAAATATTACGAATGTTATGGTTATGTTTAATTTCCGACATTACATATGAAATTATGATCAAACAGGTTGCTGCTGTGGCAGTCCTATGTGTACAACCCGCACCAAGTTATCGACCATTGATAACCGATGTTCTTCACTCCCTAATACCGCTCGTACCAGTTGAACTCGGAGGGTCTTTAAGAGTCACAGAACCCGTCTCTCCTGTCAGCTCCTCCGGCCCACCTTTCAACTGATCACAAGAAACCAGGATTTTCTGACTGTTGCGCATTGGTCACGATGACAAGAGTATCCAAATCTATCTGACTGGTCGTTTCTCAGTCCGTTCTCAGTTGTCAGATGGTATATTCCTAGCAGAGAAATTTTTTGCTTCGGGGTTATTGTTGTAAATAAAAGTGTAAGAAAAATCTTGTGCATTTTGAAGTAATTCAATATGAACAGCCGGAAAATTAACCCGAAATTTCTCCTATCAGCAAGAAGATAAAATTCAGACCTAGATCGATATGAGTTTTTGTTTTACTGTTTCAAATTGATCGGATCGAATTCAAATTCAAACAGAATCAAACAAAAAAACAAACATAGATATTTCCAATATAATTAATTAATTCAAAAAAGTTCATCAAATTCATCGTCAAGAACTAATCAATTTCTTCCCCAAAATTTCCTCCTACCCTCAAGGAATCCATCAATGGCGATCTCAAATTGGCTCTGCACAAACAACTCGAAGAATCAATTCGTCAAAATTGTTCATCCAGGCGGTCATATCGAACTCCACGACCGACCAATTTTAGCATCAGAAATCATTTTACGAAATCCTAGATCTTGCATAACTCCGCAATCGTTTCACCAGAAACCACCTTGAATCTCGGCGATAAATTTTATGTCGTTCCGAATAGCACGATTTGGAAGCTTCAACAAATTTCTGCCAAGAAATCGCAATCGCAATCATAGGATAAAAAAATTTCTTACACTTTTATTTTTCTAGGGTTAAAAATTACAAACTCGATTTGGTCTTGTATATGCTGGAATTGAAGAAAGCTTTTTAGTTATTTGGATTTGGCCTTTGTGTATGCTGGAATTGAAGAAAGAATAGCAAATTAGGGTTTCAAGAAGAATTTCGAATAAGGAAATTAAAATAACCAAGTTATGACAAAATTACCTTTGCAAAAAAGACACATGCGATGCACATGACCAACTTAACGGTCAAACGTTAGTCAAAATTGACGGAGAAACCAAAATTAATCAAATTGACAAGTTCTGGGACTAAAATAGAGGAAATGAAAGTTTTGGGACTAAACTTGCAATTTGTGCCAAGTTCAGGGACCATCCGTGAACTTATCCCATCAAATAATATTGAAATAGTGATCCAAAAAATTTGAATATCTGCGATAAGACACAAAAGGAACCGTTGAGACTATGGGGTCAGATCGAATCTCTATGGCATACTCTCTGATGCTAAGTCTGAATATGAATTAAGAAGAATTGTATTTATTTTTTTTGGATTTTAGAATATACCTAAATAGCTTATCTAGACTACTATTACTATTTATAATGTTTTTAGTTTAATTATATATTTATTTTGAATATTTTAAAAATTATTAAACATTTCCGTAATTATTTCGAATATCAAGTACCTGCCCCAATATATTTTGTTGTCTTAATTTTATTAAAATATGTAATATAATTTTAAAAAAATAAAGTAAAATTGAAGAACAGCATAGCGGAATACACGAGCATTGAATTTTTACATTTTCACAAATCTGGTATTGGATCTACTCCGTTTTCATTTTCTATATTCCTAATTTTGACTTTTCGGGAACGCTGAAGTTGTTTATAAATGCAAAG
>JAYMTB010000558.1:0-13668 GCA_036897585.1 Francoa sonchifolia | reverse complement strand
TAAATCAATCCAATCCCTGTGGATTCGACCATGCTCATCATTATTACTACCTTTTTAAAAGCAGGAACTTTTATTTGGTGAATTCGATAGTCATCAATAGGAAGAATGAGGCAAGGAAGACAAGAAGAATTAAACACATATGTAGCTCGTTTCAGAGACAAGGCGATGGAAATAAAATAGGGTTTAAAGGAAGAGCATACTGTTCGTTTATGTGTAGCAGGGATGGCGGATGTTTATCGGGTACATATTGAGAATTTGGGAATCTCCATTTTCTCAGTGTTATTAGATGCAGCGAGACGTATGGGAGCAACAGTTCGATTATCAAGGAGGGAAGAACGTTATATCGATAGAGGACGTCCTTATAATGAACCAGGTGCTTCAAGAGGATGTACCTACAATGAATCAGGAACGTCACGAGGACGTGCCTATGTTCATATAGCATTAGCAGAACCATCTGTACAATCTAATTCAGTACCTGGAGGACGAACTGGGAATAGATTTAGGGGACGAACTGGGAGTAGAAGTGGACGATGGCCACAAAGACAATCACCACCACCTTTACCTTGTGATGCAGCTAGAACTAATACTTTACTAGACAGCTGGATAAGAGATGGAGTGATTATGTTACTTTATGTGGTTCTGGAACCAACAAGTGAGGAAAGGCGAAATAATAAATTCTGCAGATATCATCAAAAGATAGGACATGCTACTCAAGATTGTTATTTCTTGAGGTATTTAGTCCAACGAAAAATTCGAGCAGGAGAGTTAAATTTTTCGGAATCATCTGGACCAACGATCGAGACACATCCATATCCTAGCCATCAATCTCATCATCAAATGTTGGCATGTTTTACAGGAGTTTCAAATGAAGAGGAGATAACACATTGTGGTATCCCGGAAGAAAAGGTGTTAAAAGAATATGGATATGTGGAGATGGTGAGATGGTGAGATCCTTATGTAAAACTCCAGCGTTTAAATGCTTTTTCCACCAATTGGATTTTTGAGAAGAGGCAAGATTGAAGGCCTCTGAACAACTGGCTAGCATAGCAGATGAGAAGGATGGACAATGCCTAGCAGTTGAGCAAAAATTTCGAAGTGGTTTAAAAGTGGCCAAAGGTGAAGTATTATTTTTCAGAGTCTGATAGAATGGATGCGGGAGCAGAACATAATCGTCTTTTATATGTGACTGCTGAATTAAATCTGGAATTCATGGTAAAGAGGGCATTAATTGATCCAACGTCTTTTGTAAATTTACTATCTTTAAACACTTTGATAGCAGCAGGGCAAGATGAAAGTCAAATTATGCCTCAATATATAGAAATTCAAGGGTTTTGTACAACAGTTAAGAGAACAATGGGACATGTTGTGTTGAGAACTGATATTGGAGGAATACGAAGTTTCAGTAGATTTCATGTCATTGATGTTGATACTTCGTATGAAATATTATTGGGACGACCTTGGCTGCATGCACATAAACTAGTGTCACCCACTTATCATCAATGCATGAAAACTTTCTGGCACAGGAATGAATACACTATTAGAGCAACAAAGGATCCTTTTGCCGAATAGGTACATATAGGAGAAGCTTTGGAAAATATTCCCTTAACTATACCTTTAGCGCCAGTTAGACAATTTGCTCAGCCAGAGTGTTCGGATGCACCGCCTCGGGAGCACACGCCCCAAATGACTATGCCTCAACCAACAGAGGCTGAAGGAGAAGCGTCAAGTCAAGAGCAAAAACGAAAGCGGGAATCTAAAGTTACTATTGAAAGATTCAAATTAGAAAATGGACGTTTTGGTTATCAATTATGAAGGTGTGGGGGGCATCCACAGCAGAAGGAAGCCCTCGAGAGAAATGTTCCATTCTTGCAGAAACAGAAAAAGCGATGGAACATTTCAAGAAGGATCCAAACATTTGGCAAGTGAAACTGAAGAAATTAATGTTGCTCGTTTTAGAGAAGTAAAACGCCCTTTATATATCGCTGTAGATATGAATGCAGATGTAAAATAAAGTCTAATCAGTTTATTGAATGAATTCAAAGATGTGTTTGCTTGGACTTATGAAGAAATGCCTGGTTTAGATTTTGAATTGGTGAAACACAAGTTGACTGTGGATCCAACAACAATTCCTGTTAAACAGCATGCCCGGCTCTTTCATCCTGAAATTGAAATCCAAATGAAAGAGGAGATACAAAAACTGCTTAAGGCTGGATTTATACGCCATGTCCAACATCCTACTTGGTTAGCAAATATAGTGCCAGTGCGAAAGAAAAATGGACAAATCAGACGCTGTGTTGATTTTAGGGATTTGAATAAAGCGTGTCCGCAAGACGATTTTCCTCTTCCCAACATGGATATGATGATTGATGCAACAGCTGGTCATGCTCTATTCTCTTTTATGGATGGATATAGTGGATATAACCATATTAAGTTGGCGACTGAAGATGCTGAAATGACGGTATTTAGAACACCTTTAGGTAATTTTTATTATATAGTCATGCCATTTGGTTTAAAAAATGCAGGTGCGACTTATCAACTTTCCATGACAGCTATTTTCCACGATATGTTGCATGGTGTCATGGAAGATTATGTGGATGATCTGGTTATTAAATCTAAAAAGGAGGAAGATCACGCGAAAGATTTGAAAAGGGTCTTTCTATAAATTAAAATGAATCCTTTGAAGTGCGCTTTTGGAGTTACAACAGGGAAATTTTTGGGTTTTGTTGTTCATAGGAAAGGTGTGAGTATGAAGCCAGTGAAAACAAAAGCTTTGTTGGAAATGAAACCCCCAGGAAATATCAAAGAGTTGAAAACATTTTTGGAAAAAATTTCCTATGTAAGAAGATTTATACATGTTTTATCGGAGTTAACAGACCGTTTCGCAATCTTACCAAAGTAGGGGCTAATTATAAATGGGGTGATATGCATACAAAAACATTTGACGAAGTGAAGGAAGTTTTAGGATGAGCTGATGTAATGGTTGTACCAAAAGAAAGTGCCAAATTAATACTTTATCTGACTTCAACTGATAAATCACTATTAGCACTATTAGCACAAGAAGATATAGATGAAGAACGCCCAGTATATTATTTAAGCCGTTTGTTACAAGGCGCCGAGACTCGTTATATAACGCTAGAGAAACATTGTTTGGCTTTAGTATTTGCCACGCAAAATTTGAGACATTATTTATTGGCTCATTCAGTGGAATTGCGAACCAAATCAGATCCTATTAGATACTTACTGGCTAAACCAGTCATGTCAGGAAGAATCACCAAATGGTTGTTACAGATGATTGAATTCAACATTGAAGTTAAAAAACCTAAGGCAATAAAAAGTCAAGCTCTGGCTGATTTATTGGCTCATTTCCCTTCTGAAGCACATGAGCCATTATCTGAAGAACTTCCAGGTGATTTACCAGAAACTATGGTAACAGAAGAAGGATGTTGGACTTTAACTTTTGATGGAGCTGCAAATACAAAAGGAACTGGAATAGGCATGGTGTTGACTAATGAAAAAAGATGAAAAGAAATAAAAGCAGTAACTTTGGAGTACCCTTGTTCGAACAATATGGTTGAATATGAGGCTTTAATTTTGGGTTTACAAGCCGCTGTGAATAAAGGAATTCAGCAACTAAAAATTTAAGGCGATGCAAGACTTATTATTAAAGAAGTGACAAGAGAGTACGCTGTCAAGGAGCCAATATTAGCGAAGTATCGAACCATGGTTAGGCGATTATTAAAAGAAATTCCAGCCTTCACAATGGAGCAAGTTCCTAGGTCTAAAAATGCGGATGCTGATTTACGGGCTGTGGTAGCTAGTCGATTTGGAGAAGGAACTAGCATTCAAGTCACAAAAAAAGGAAAAGATGTTAATAGTCTATCAAAAAGAAGTAGGTGACAATATGGAGGTAGATGACTGGAGAATAGACATAAATTGACAGTTAAAAGAGCCTACGGCAGCATCCATTCGAACCTTGAAAAGATTTATTTATTATCAAGGGGACTTGTACGCCAGAGGACCAGAAGGTATATTGATGAAATGTATTGCTTGTGATGAGGCAAAACGCATAATGAGTCAATTTCATGAATAGATGTGTGGAATAGAAGGAGTTATTTTATATAGAGCATTACAAAGAGGAGGATATTACAGGTCAAATATGGACAAGGATTGTGATAAATTACAACAAAAAGGTGTTGAATGCTAAGAAGTGGTAGATCATGCATAAAGTTTGTTCATTACAATATGAGGAGATTGGAGGTCGTCATATATCAAATTTATATTGGATAAAGAAATTCCGGAAGATCAAAATGATGTTGCAAGAATTAAAAGAAGAGCGTCAATATTTTTTATGGAAAAAGGTGATCTATACAGACGAGGATTTAAAAATACTATTCAAAGGTGCCTAAATAGAGAAGAAGCATTAGAGGTAATAGAGCAAATGCATAGTGGCACTTGTGGAATACATCAAGGAGCAACAAAGCTATGTTCACAAATTCTGGGGTCAGGATACTATCGGCCAACAATTGAAAAATATACAAGGAATTTTGTAAACAAATGTCAACCTTGTCAACGATTAGCTGATATGCAGCATGCACCAGCAGTAGGGCTACACGCATTGACACACCTTATTTATTTCATACTTGGGCATTTGATTTCATAGGCCCTATCAACCCTTCATCCAGGGGCTACGCATGGATATTAGTGGGAACAAAATTGTTTACTAAATGGGCAAAAACAGTGCCACTTCGAGCAGCTAATGGCCAAACTGTGGCACGTTTTATGAAAAAAAACATCATATGTCGGTTTGGAGTGCCAAGAAGCTTTCTAACAGATAATGGCACGCCTTTTATTGGACAAGAGGTACAACGACTTACATAGCATTATGGAATTGATAATGTAAAGTCACCCCTTATTATCCAAAAGTAAATGGGCAAGCTGAAGCAACCAATAAAGCGTTATTGAAGATCTTGAGCAAGATGGTTTTTGATGACCATAAATGTTGGAAGAGTGCATTACCATTTGCTTTATGGGCTTATCGAACTTCACAAAAGCGGGTTACGGGTTTCGCCCCATTTACACTAGTTTATGGTTCTGAAGCAGTGCTTCCTACTAAAATTGTTGTGTCATCAGCAAGATTTGCTTTGGGAGAAAGAGAAGGCGAAACGAGACGACTAGAAGATTTGGAACATAGAGAAGAAAAAGAAGATCAAGCTCGTTTCAATTTTAGTAAGCATACTCTTCGGGTTAAACATGCTTATGAAAAAGGAGTCAGAGTCAAACATTTTAAAGCAGGCGATCTGGTATTAAAAGCGTCTGATCACATCAGACAAAATCTTGCCACTCCTAAATTTATGGAAAAATGGGAAGGACGTTTTCATGTCAAGAAGGCGTATCATAGTGGCTATTGTTTGATTGCAAATGCAAAAAACAACGAAGAGCTACCACCTATAAATTTTAAATGGTTACGCTCATACTATGACTAATAAAGGTCTTTGATTTTGTTACAGGAATGCGTATTAATGGATTACAATTACAAAACGGAAATGTTCCAGTTAGCACATTCATTCAAGTTAGCCGCGGAGAAATATCGTGCAATCTACACGAGGTTCGCCTCGCTAAGCCGCGAGATTTAACACGATCCGCACAATCTAAGCTGCGAGATTTAACACGATCCGCGTAATCTAAGCCGTGAGATTTAACATGATCCACGCAATCTAAGCCGTGAGATTTAACACGATCCACGCAATCTAAGCCACGAGATTTAACAGGATTCGCACAATCTAAGCTGCGAGATTTAACACGATCCGCGCAATCTAAGCCGCGAGATTTAACACGATCCGCGCAATCTAAGCTGCGAGATTTAACACGATCCGCGCAATCTAAGCCGTGAGATTTAACACTATCCACGCAATCTAAGCCGCGATATTTAATATGATCTGCGCAATTCTCACAAAGTTCTCACAATTAGTCAATGTACAGTCAACAGATTCGCTTTGCTGAACCAGCACCTGATATATATGGTACAATTGACATATGGATGAATAAAGACTTGATTGTAAGCTTTACAGTGTACGATTTGTTATCATAAAATATTTTGAAGTGAATGTATAAGAGTTGCTTATTTTTATTACTAGTAACAATCTAATTGATTGAAAACTCAATTGATTAATGTTACTAGTTATCTATGTTAGTAATGATAATTTGTTTCATGTTATGAAAGGATTCACACTACAAGCAAACAATTAAATTCACAGATAAGTGATTGTCATTCATACATTCGTTTTCTTTTATATCTCTTGAAACGCTTTCTATTGCAATGTTTTCTTTTATATCTCTTGGAAATATAAATAATGATAGTATTAATTTACCAAGTAAGAACTTTTGAGACAAACAAAGCGTAAATTATAAAGCTTCAGACATTGTATAAAATGTTAAATAAAGAGTATGGAGTTTCAAACAGATAAAGCGCAATTTATAGATTGATGTTAAGTGTCTGACTTATTATGGTTTCTTTTGTTGGAAAAAGAGCAAAGTATTATTGTATTAGAATACAAGTGATAGCAGCGAGCAAACAATTTAAAGAGGTTTTATAAGATAACAATAAGACAATTAAAGCGCAAAAGATAGTAAAGCATAGATTAAGTTAAAGTGGACAAAGCAAAGATGAAAGTAAAAGCGATATAAGTTTTTCTTTTATTAATGAAATAGAGAATTACATTGATATGTCAGTTTTGATACAGCATACAGCTAAACCATAGAATACAAGCATTTACATTGATATGTCAGTCTTGATACAGCTTGCTAACAGGGTTAATGGAAAAGGATATAAAAGCGCTTTAATTGAAAGCGAAATTCATGAAAAGTGTCCCTATTCCAGATTCTCATTATAAGATTCGGAGAATTGTTGAGCAAATGAAAAACGCATTCAAAGAAGAAATTGTAGCTCTGACACTTTTCATTTCGAGAATGCAATGATGAATTGGGTGAAAATTGCCTGTGCTTGAAGTTGAAGGTGAAGGACAAGAAAATTTTCATGAGGGTGTTGGATTTGGTGGACAGAGATTATGTGGTTCACTTGAAGAAGTTGATTCTTTATGTCTCCTAAACAAAAACACTCCAAACCAAATCAGAAGGAAGAAATAAAAGAAAGAAAGAAACATGTTGGTAGGAGGTAAGAAAATTATTGGATTACATTGTACAGTTCGACAAGATAGTCGAAGGGCAGAGGTATACAAAGGCAAGTCTGAAGGGTTAATAACTTGCCCATGACCTACCCGAAGAACCTGTACATCCAACACCGACATGTCCGCCACACCTTCACAAGGAAGTGAAGCTACCCATGGTAGTGAGCTTGAAAGTAAAAAGCTTACTGTAATAAAAAGGACGATGAAAGCGCCCTTTTTGCAGAAACTTTTGTAATTTAAGGGAAACCTATTGTCTAAGGATTCTCTTTCGTTGAAAGGATACCTATTCAGTCTTAGAGAAAAAAAATCATTCGATTTATTCTTTTGAATATCAGGTGGTTTGGCATGTTTCAAAGCCTTTCACACAAAGGAAATGAAATTGAAAATGTAGAGAAGAAATTCAAAAGAAAAAGAGCATTTAAATCTAAGACGAATGTAAGGGAAAATAGATGTGCAAAAGGGGCTATATATATATACACCCTCCTCAGACAATGAAAGGACTGATAATAAATTATTGTCATAATGCCTAATACGTGGAAGCATGCATGTGACGTTACCCTGGGAAGCTGTATCGATAAGACTATAAATTTGCAAAATCTTTAAATGATGATATTTTAGTAAATCGCGTCGTTAATGCCAAGATTTCTGAAAGTTCAAAACGTGCAAGTTATAATATCAGGAATAAATTTATACAAGACACGTGGAAAGAGAAATAGATTTATGTATAACACGTGGAAAGAGAAACAAATTTATTCAAGATACGTGGAAAGAAAAACAGATTTAGGCAAACACATGAAAAATAGAACTTAGACAATACAATTAAGAGGTATCTTTAGTTTTACTGGAAAATAAAGCGCTATATATCAGAATACCTAAAAGCGAGATAGTATGAATAAGAAAAGATGGATGAATAAAGAAAGTAACATAATATAAAGTATTTATTGCAAATAACAAAAATCACTTTACATGGGAAAATCATATGCATTCAAGGGCGCGTTAGAACCTAATTTTATGCCACTCAAATTACAACTGTTAATTTTAGTTTTTAAGGCAGACACCTCAGCATCAGATTCTACAATAAAATTCTCAAGCTCAGCAACTTGATGCTTCATCTCTGATAATTTCTTATGTGCTGCTTCATGTTGAGGGAGAATTTCTGCTAGACGAGTACTCCAATTTAGAGTATCTCGACAAGTTGCCGCCTTATCTAAAATTGCAGATAGTCATCCCAAACTATTACTGTTAATTTGCAACTTTGCCACCATTTTTCTAAGTTCTGCTTCCGAACGATTAGAAAATTCACTTTGTTTACAATTCAAGGCATATAGTACATTACCCAATCCCACTAAGATATATGAGCGTGTCCATGATGTATGATATTTCTGTGTAGCTTCAAGGTAAGGAATATATATTTGGGGAACACCCACACCTTGGAACATACCTTGGCCTAAATTTGGCAAAGTATCTAAACGCTCTCTAAGTGGTGAAGGGGCAATGAATCTATTAGTATCTGTTTCAGAAACAACTTGGGCAATACGGTCAATTGTAGCAATTACAGATTATGGATGTTCTGCTTCAAAATTCTGGGTATCTCTACCTTCAGCTTCTTTCTCTAAAGCTTCAAAAAGCGTATCCATGGCAGGCTCAGCTAGGAAATACAGAAATGATGGTTAACCATGAAAACAATCTAAGTAAAGAAGGTATTTATAATACTTACTAGCTTCTTTTGGTGACAATTGTTTTGCTGACACATTTAGATGGCCAGTGGAAGGCAACAAAATTCTCACTATTTCTACCACAGCTTGATTCACTCCTTCTATCAGAGGGATGATTGAAGGCACCTGAGTCTATATAGATTTAAATTTGAGAATTGCCATGAAACAAACCAAAAATAGAAAAGGAAAAAGAGTAAAGTTACCTCTGCTAAAGGAGTATTTGGTTTTGAGCTAGGGGCTTGGCCTAATTCCAAAGGCATTGAAGGTGGAGAAGGTATACGAGGAGGAATGGATAAAGGAACTTGAGGCAATGGGCTATGAGGAAATGGAGGAATGGATAAAGGAACTTGAGGCAATGGGCTATGAGGAAATGGGGTAATAGAAGGAGTTTGAGGAGAAGGTGAATGTATTGGAGATGTTTGGCGAAAAGGGGAAGAATCGTGAGAAAGAGAGTGTGAAGACGAAGAAACAATACGGGTAGCATGAATATTTAATTGAGGAGATGGAGATTGATGTATGGGAGAAGAAAACTGCTATTAGAAATAAGAAATGTGTTAGTCAAATGTGTATAAGTATATAAGCTCAACAACACAATATTAAAGATGGTGTTCGGCGGAAAGATACACGCTTTTCTTGAAGTGGTATTTCTTCAGAAAGCAATTGCATATTAACTATAGGAGACACCTTTAAAATAACAATGATAAATGAGACAAAGAGATAAGAGAATAGAATTATATAAAGGAATGCGCAACTTACATCAACTCCTTCCAAAGGAAATTCAGGCAACAAGCCAGAATCAGGTAAATGTGTAGGTACTATTTTAGGCACCTTAGAAACTCGATTACTACCTTACAATTGCCAAGTGTAGAACTGGTCTCTTGCTCTCGCCCGCATCTAAATATTATTCTTTTAATCTAAATTGTCATCAATACATATCATTTAGTCCGACAAACAAGATCGATGGGTTAAGAAACCAACAAACCCCATAAGGATGACTTATTATTTGAACTCATCGCATCTTTTTCAACAAAAGACCCTCACGGGCCTCATCTAAGCCCACATTGCTCTAAGCCCAAATTTACCATTTATTTAATTTAAAATTTTACATATTTAAATTTCAAAAATATATAACCACTATAATAAATACAGTAACAACAACTCAACTTATATAATTTTTTTTAATATACTTACATTTTCCCAAAAAAAAATAAAATAATTTAAATAAAAGGAGCATGCTTTTAAATTTTGGATTTTTCGAGAATATTTTGATATAATTGAATATAAACAACTGAATTATTTTGTTACTAATTTTGCACTAAAATACAGAAAAAAAAATAGAGAGAATTTTGCAGAAATTAAAAGGCTAAATGGAAAGAATGAGTGATTATAGTAAAAAGTTAACTCCTCCGACCACCGCCCGCATAAGATGCAGTGAGTCTGGCGGGCAGGGAGGGACCATGGTTCTGACGAGACCGGGCCATGCCAAATTTTGGAATCTGATGCTGTCAAGATACGACCCATTTTGTAGGACCCATTTTTGGCCTTCTAATTTTTCTCATACCCACGTGTTGGAAGTTGAGTTTACATGTATACTCGATTGCCGTTTTTGTTCTGGTTTGTTCTATTTGTTTTTTTGGGTTCACAATGATTGCCAATAAGGTGTTTGATCAAATGCCCAACTCAAATTTTGTCACTGCCGTCCACTCGGCTCTTAATTCAAGTAACTTATTATTGTCTCGAGGGGGTTATAAGAGAGATGCACATTATAAGAATGTGGATATTACGCGAAAATTATGGTCACTGAATGCGCTCGAATTAGTGATCACCTGCTGTTTTTATCACTAGACCCAAATATTAGTGATCGTTATAAAAGTTGTTACTAAAAGTAAAATAGTAATAAAAGTGACAACTATTTATAGTAGATATAAAATTTCACAACGAAAAAGTATGAAAATTTAGTCTGATTTATATGAATTTTCTTATTGTAAAATAATTTGGACTTTAATATTTTACTACGATGAAATTTTTTACTCAGTATTAATAGATTACACGAAATAGTCGTCCAAATCCAAATCATTATATTATTTAAGGAAAGGAGACATGCATCTTAAATAATATGATTGGATACTTGATCCATAATATTACTCAGAAATTTTATAAACGGGTGATGGGGGTGGAGGTATAGAATGGACAAAAGGTCTTATCTACAGCATGCAAAAGGAAGTAATGGTCCTATGAATGGGTTTAACATACTGACCTTTTGCGGCTATTTGGATTCTACATATTACAACATTGATATGTCTGTTTCCAAACAGTTGTCTTTTCATATTTTCTTTCATTTTTATGAAAAAATTATATCATTAATTAGATCTTAATTTATAATATTTATCAAATTAACTAATACTTTTTTGGAGAGTAAAAAAAATTGTTAAACTATTTTTTAGTGATTTCGTTAAAATATATCATAGTATTTCATATATGATATATCAGATCATCAAATATTTAGGATTTTCAGTGTCAATTTTTTTAAAATTGAATGTCTATGAGGTTGAACATGAATTAATCAGTGTTACTACTAACGTCTGTTTTCATGCTATTTTATTGATTTGGCTTAGAATTGAAAATGAGCAATTCGTTATATCCAAAAAAAACATAATAATTTCATAGGACTTGGAAAATAATTGAAAAAAAAGATGTACCCAATAAAATAAATGCTATAAGGTAAGTAAATAAAGGGAAGGGGTCCTAAAAAGGGCCTAAAATTTAGAAAGAAAAAGAAATATTAAGGACCCTTAAAGGGTAAGGGGTCCTAAAAAAGGCCTAAAATTTAGAAAGAGAAAAGAAATATTAAGGACCCTTTGAAGCATTATGAGGGAAAACATGTCTAGGACATGAAAGTAAAACTCCATGAATGCTCCCATAGCTAATCTATGTCTTCTTGAGATTCCACAATTTCCTTTCTTTTTTAATTTTGCTTTTTCACTTTCTTCCTTTTTTTCCCACTCACTCACTTTCTTTTCCATTTCTTTTAGCAATTTCATGTTTTCAATTTTTTTTCCAATTCTTTTTCTATGTTTGGTATTGTAAAGAGATCGCAAAATCAAAGTCATTAAGCTTTAAAGATTATAATATCTATATGGAATCTAAAATGTTATGATCTTAGTTTCTAATTTATTTTTTTCCCTATCATTTAATAGAAAATAGTTCAGTGGTTAAATGTAAAAGTTTCTTACTTTAAAATTACGGATTTGAATTTTTTAGAGAAGGGCGAGGGTCTTCAGATGGAGGACTACCTCGCTTATTTGACGATAATGAATTATCTATTACAATTTTATATAGAAATTTTTTAATATAATATAAAGTTAGTCATCTAAAATCAGTTTATATCACTAAAACTATCTTCTTATAACAATAAAAAAAAAAAAAATAATAGATATAATGCAATATCACTTTATTGTTTATTTAAAATTATGCAAAAAGTAAGGCAAAAGAACTTTGGAACTAAAGTAGAAACATAGAGGGAAAAATGTGGGATATAAGATACTAAGAGTGCCGCCAATATTGGTAAAGGTTCAAGTCTAGTCTAGTTTTCTGTGCCCACACTATAGCTTCCAATCCCTACCAACTGATTACTAATTTTGGAATGAATTTTTGAAAAAGAACTATGACCTCTAATTTTGAAAAATAAATTGATATTCGATCAGGAAATTCAAAATTTTCATCAACACAACACTAAATATTATTGTTAAAGATTCAGTTTATAATTAATTTGTGGCTTTTTGAAGTTTTAAGTAAAATTTGGATGAATTTAGGTACTAAATTATTTGGACTATAACTTAATTTAAGTAGAGTAAGCCAAATTTTGGTTAAAAATAATTAAATTCAATGAATGTTTTATCTATAATTTGAACCTAAAGTCCCTAATATAATGCGGCAGTGGTCCAAAATTGGCTAACAGTTAGGATCGTGGGGGTAAATAACCCATGTGATATGATTATGCCATATTGCTATATAATCAATTTTAGAAATCAATCAAATCTCAGTTGACAAACCAATATATAACTACGTGTGTGTGTGTGTGTGTTATACTCATATATTAAATGACCACATGGTTTTAGTCAGTCACATTATTTATTTTAATTTATTCATGAATGATAAAATTTAATTTTACTTCAATACATATACTCTTTCAAGACCTAAATTTTCTCTAACAAATTCTATCTGTTAATATTTTTGTAAATTTAAATATGATCCAAAATAAATTCGAAAAAAAAACTGTAAAAATTATCATATAGACAATCTTATGTCTATATCATCATAATGTATATAATTTTAAAAAATATAATTATATTAGTTCGAAATTCAACTATTTAAGTAATATGAATTTATTGTATCAGAATCATTTTATTGTGTCAAATTAAACATTAGATTCAAATAATTTTAGTTTTAAAAAAAAAAAAAAAAACAGTCTAATATATTTTAATAAATGAAAGAAATAAAAAAAGTAGGTGATGGCATTTTCGTAGTTTTGAATTACGTTAAGGAGACGTAAGTATTTTACAATCTCCACGATATTAATCACTAACTGCAACCGTACGGTATCCAATCATTACTCGGTCCAGTTCACAAATCCCTACAGTTTATACAATTCACTTCTTTACACGTATCATTCTTTCGTTAGCTCATCTACTTAGCATCTTAATTCGGCGGAATTTATCAACTACCCGATACCATAACGGCGCCGTCAATTTTCCCGTTTAAAGATCCCA
>JAYMTB010000557.1:0-13668 GCA_036897585.1 Francoa sonchifolia | reverse complement strand
CTTGGAATTCTATTATTAATTTATCGGTGATATCACATTCGGCATTCTCTTCTCAAGTAGAGTGGAGTTGTTGAATTCGAATTCATTTTGAGCATTTCAAATGCGCTTGGGATTTTGATTTGAATTCAGAATTTTCATTTATTTCATTTATTTTATTGTTTTTTGTTTTCCTTTTCAAATGCTCATTTCAACTCTCTTTGTTGCCTGACTGTTAAATACTTGGTAATTTAATTGGGCTCTTTTAATTTACCAGGTGAATGCCCTCTTATCTTCATTAGATATAGACACTGATGTCCGGGCACCTCTGCCCGGTAGATTTCGGGAGCTGGATGATTATTGGAATGAGTCCCAAGGTCTCATTCAACCTGGTCCTCATCCTGCAGATGGATGGGCTGCTGAATTTAGCCAACATAGAGCAGAACATGGTGATCCCGATGCTTGGGCTCGCTCATTTGAACACCAACATGGTACTAATGGATGGGCTTCTGAATTTGAGCAGGTATGGAAAACTTGCATGGCCTGTCTATGTATTTATCAATATTAGTAGTAAATCTTGAAACCGTCTGTTGTGGTCAGTAGGTGGTATTAGAACTATTTGGCTGGTCAGAGTGGTCCTAAAGACTACTGGAACGTGTATTCGATTCAAATTCAGTGCATGAAGCTTCACTGGATATGTTGCAAGATGATTTAGTGTTAAAACAACTATTTTGTTAGTTTTTCAATTTTGAAAGTTATGGTCATTGTTGTTTATTCCATTTTTATGTTCTAAGACAATTTTTAATTCTCTCTTAATGAGCAATTGTTTCAGTATCATGAATTTTTTTATCCCATCTAATTCCTCATCTTGATTCATATATCCTTTGTTTGAATTACAGTTATCAGATTCTGTTTATACTTAAACGATGAGTTGATACTGCATTGTTGAATTTGCATAACAGGAGCAGTCCCAGTTGGTCTCAATGGATCACATGAGAGGCGCACATATCCCAAGCTTAGCTGCTATGGAGCAGACTCGAATGCTTGCGCACACGTTAGTTCAAAATGATGACCCTAAATTTCAGGTTGATATAAATTTTCATGGAATGAAAATTCTTTACATCTATATTCTTCTTTAGTTCCAGGGACTTACTTTTGTGCTGTGGAGGGTGTATGGTGTAAACTAGCCTTTGGGTTATCGGATGGTGTGGTGGACGGTGCACATAGGCATCATGTAATTTATGCATGCTACAGAACAGAATTATCTTTTTAATCGACCTGATAGCATGTCCTGACTTATGGAAGCATTTAAGACCTCTTTGGGATATTTATTGATTATATGTTTTGTTTTGTGCTCTTCGTTTCATGTTTGGAGCAAACAGAATTCAAAGTTTCTTCAATTTGTATCAAAGATGAGTCGTGGTGAGCTTCTTATTGATGATAATCAAGTCAAGTCAGGACCTGGGGATTGGGCTTCTGAATATCAACAACAGTATAGTGGGGGTCCTACTTGGGCGGATGAATTTGCACGCAATGAGGCAAGTTTAGGTTGTTTGAATGCATATAGTAATTTTTTTGTATGTATATCTGGATATGTGCTGGTCTACTTTTTTAGTGATAGTATACATAGAGAGATACTTGTATATGGTTATATGTGTCTTTATCGTATTTATTTATTTGACTTCCTTTCTTCT
Organism: Francoa sonchifolia; assembly: GCA_036897585.1. Taxonomy (NCBI): domain Eukaryota; kingdom Viridiplantae; phylum Streptophyta; class Magnoliopsida; order Geraniales; family Francoaceae; genus Francoa; species Francoa sonchifolia. The sequence goes on along the minus strand of JAYMTB010000557.1, from coordinate 11,998 downwards.
TAGTTCAACTCAAAATCTGCTTTAAATTCACAATTTTTTGCTCCTCAATTCTTTCAATGATTTCAGGTTTCTCGTGGACCAGATCATTGGGTGAATGAGTTTACTACTGAGCGAGAGAAAAATGGATCTGTTGATGATCAATGGGTCAATGAATTCTCTAAGCTGCATGTTCATGACTGGGTGGAAGAATTTGGGCGTGAGGTTGGTGAAGGGGCCTTGGGGGAGAGTTCTGATAATTGGGCAAGTGCATATGATGAGTAAGTTCTGATAATTTGGCAAGTGTATACAAAGTATTTTATGGACATCACTTTGCGGATATGTGCTCTTTATATATGATAAAATACTATTAATTATTCTTCTTATGATGCTGGCTACTTATGTAGTTTCCTAAATCAGCAAGTTGCTGCCAAGCCCCAGTCAGATGCTTCAAGAGGGATGTATGTCTTTTCTGATATGAATCCTTATGTTGGTCACCCTAATCCCCTGAAAGAAGGCCAGGAGCTGTTCCGGAAAGGGCTTTTAAGTGAAGCTGTGCTTGCATTGGAGGCTGAAGTTATGAAAAACCCTGATAATTCTGAAGGGTGGAGGTTACTTGGAATAGCACATGCTGAAAATGATGATGATCAGCAGGTATTTAACTCTCCTAGTAGTAATCAGTATATTACGCCTCCCCGAAAACACACACGTATTTGTTTCTCTTTCCAGGCATGTTGGGGGTAGACTATTGTTATTTTATTCTTATTTTCCCTCCACCAAAACTGTTGATGTATAATGTTGATACACTAAATATCTTATGCTACTGGGTTGAAATCTATGCAGGCTATTGCAGCGATGATGCGTGCACAGGCGGCTGATCCAACAAATCTTGAAGTGCTTCTTTCTCTTGGCGTGAGTCACACAAATGGTTGGTATCAATGCTCTATTTATTTACACAATATAAAAATTGATAAACATAAGTTACTCAAGCAGTTAGTCTTCATTTCTCCTTTCATTTATAATATTATAACTGTATGGTCATCTAACTATTTTTTGTCATACTCAAGGAATAAAATTTTAATTCGAGAAATTGTTTTCTTCATATTGAAAAGAAAAAAATTATCTATGATAGATAGTAGGAGCTTTGAGAAATTCTCAAAAAAAGGAAATTTGATGGTTTATCGTACTTCTAGGAAAGTAATCATTATGTTAAATCAGGAATAGGATTCCACTTGTTTGTTGCTTTGTATTGAGTTTCCATGAATGATTAGTCACTGTTTATTGAATATCCTGAATGATAGTGTCTGGGATTTAAAATATTTTTAAGAGGCAGGGAAATTTTTTGAATTACAGGCTTTATGATGGAGATTCAATCAACCAGTTGTTTTTGTGTGCAGAGTTGGAGCAAGCAGCAGCATTGAAGTATTTGTATGGGTGGCTACGTCATCACTCAAAGTATGGGACACTCGCATCACCAGAGCTGTCCGAATCTTTGTATTATGCTGATGTAAGTGTCAATCTAAGACAATTGGGCGTAAATAGGGAAATTTTTGGTCAAGATAATTTTTTTGAACAATTGGGTGTATATAGGTTGCTAGATTATTCAATGACGCTGCTCAGATGTCACCCGAGGATGCTGATGTTCACATAGTGCTTGGTGTCCTATACAATCTATCAAGAGAATATGACAGGGCCATTGAATCATTCCAAACGGCTTTGAAGCTAAAGCCAAACGATTACTCTCTTTGGAACAAACTTGGTGCGACACAAGCTAATAGTGTTCAGAGTTCAGATGCAATATTGGCTTATCAAAAGGTAATTTCTTAATGTTACCCCTGTATGTTCTTAGGGCCATCTAGATAGTATGAAAAATTTGCCATTTTTATCTTGTCAAATCGAACCGTCGAAGCAAAAATAGTTAATTGATCATGGCACTGGCAATTTCCTACCATATGTTGATCTTGCATATATTTGAGTGTTTACCTTTACGAGTTACCTCTTTCTATCATTATGCACATCTTTTGAACTCAATTAAAATTTTCATTCCATCTCTGTTTGGGGTTTCAGGCACTAGATCTGAAGCCTAATTATGTTCGTGCCTGGGCAAACATGGGTATCAGTTATGCGAACCAGGTTTGTTCACACTCATTGCGTTTCATTGTTATCATACTTGTTAAAAGAAGCTAGTGCACTCAACATTTTAAAGGCTCTAGTCGTCTACATATGCGAGTGAATTATACTAACCAAATGAATACTTTACTTTTAACTTAGGGTATGTATGAAGAGTCAATTCGTTACTATGTTCGAGCACTTGCAATGAATCCGAAGGCAGATAATGCTTGGCAATATTTGAGAATTTCTTTAAGGTATGCTGGGGATTGTAAACAAATATCTATTGCCTGATGTGCACTAGAACCATTACTTCAATCCTTTTCATTTCCATTTTTTGCAGTTGTGCTTCTCGAAACGACATGCTAGACGCCTGTGATTCACGGAACCTCGATGTTCTCCAGAAGGAGTTTCCATTATAAAACTATTATGATTTGTCTAAGAACGGTTTATTAATAATGGGTTTCATCTTATATAAGAGTTGGAACTTTCAAGGCCACCCGTTCTATGTCAAAGCTGTTTGCTCTATGGAGATCGTGCTACCTAAGCATATGTTCATATTCCGCTTCAGTTGGTTCCTGGAGCAACGGATGTCCTCATTTGGGTAACTTCTTCTGATACATTTGAAAGACTAAACAAGCTGTTATCACTTCAAATAATATCGTTACTCTTCAAACATTTGTAAACTAATGTATAATAGTGAGAGAAGATGAACAAATCAGATGGCGAAGTTATAGCCAGCAGGTGAAAAGGGCAATAAAAGTAGAGAAAGTAAGAGTCGGGCTAATTTCATAGCTAACTAATTTGTACCACTATGTTTCAATTGTTTCGATTTCCATATAGGAGGTCCCAAAACATTGGATGTGAACTGAGATCTAGGAATAATGAATTTCGTTTTTCAGAACATTCACTGAGCGTTTATCTTCTATTCTCCTCGGGTGAGTGTTACATAACAAAAAGTTGAACTATGAGGTTGTTTCAACACTATCATTTCCGAGAATCTACCAAATAGGCTTACTATTGTTCTACTCATTTTCGCAGTCAATTCTTTCCTCAACTTTCCATTTCCAGGCATAATCAAGTTTCCCTTTTTCCCCCATTTTCTCAACACCATGCCAAATACTCTTTCTATAGGTACCCAATTCATGATATAACAATTCACTCTTCCCATCTCCATGTTCATACTGCTCATATCCTAAATTCGATCCCTAAACCTCTCATTTCAACCCACCCTAGAATCTCTAGATCTACCCTCATTTTCAGCTCTCCAACTACACCCTTCCTCGTCTCTTGGTGCATGGCATTCTAATTAATCGCTAAAATTTCAATAAATTGGTCTGATAACTGAGATGAAATTGTCCACATTATAATTTAATATTTGAATTTTGTTCACTAAAATATGGTTAGAATTAAAATGATTTCTCAAGGGCACCAATGAAACACAAAATTGAACTTTAATTTTGAATGAACACATCAATGTGAGAAATTTTTTCCTATTAATTTAAAAATCCTAGAACTTTTTATTTTCCTATGTAAGTTTATCTAACTATTGGCATGTCCCTATGATAATCCTATAAAACCTATTATCCTAAACCTATACATACACATACAAATATATTATAAATTTTATAATGCATGAAATCTAGAATTGTCCCTCTCCTGCTGATTCTCGTCCCTTTCACTCGATGGCTAAGTATTTACGCAACACGCTTAATTTACAGAGACACCACAAATACAGATAAAAGTCTAATTTCATTCCTTTTCTTTTTATGCTTTTTCATGCTTCACCCCTTCTTTTATTGCTTACAAAAACATTACACTGGATATGTGATGTAACAATGACAATACTTATTAATATGTCTTTGTACCTTTAAAAGCTTTGATTTGATTACCCAAAATATTAGGGTTTAACATCAACACTACACCTAAAACTAACAGAAATAACTGATTACAAGAATCCCTTGACCTAAAAACACACTACTCAAATATTTGTAGATTTTTATTCGATTCTTATGCGATATATTCTGAATAAACTTAAGGTTACATGTAATAAAAAAATGTTTGATTTGTATTTGTATACTATGCAAATATTTCAAAATTTCCTTTCCTGGGTCTATTTTGGTTTCGTTTTTTCTGAAACCAACATAGCTTCTAAGAATCATGCTTAGTAATTATATAAATTTTTTTCTTTTTATTTCGGTCACCAAATCAACCTATTTAATTAATATTATTCCACCTATATATGTATTGAATGTGATGAAAAGTTCAAAAAAGTAACTATATGGCTAAAACTCTCAAATCAGACAAGATTCAAAAAATCTTTCCTGGAACAATCTTGCATTGTATGGTATTTCAAGGTCAGAAAAATGGGGTCATGATACAAAATTTGTTCATTTTCCAATATCATTGTATCTCATCAAGAATCTAAATATTTGTACTTTATGAATGATTATGTTACACCATGTCGGCATATTACATATATATGAATATTTATTATTAAGAAGTGGATTTGGTGAACTTATAATATAATTAGAAGGAAAAAAGAAAAGGGATATGCTAATACTAATGGGATGAAATCATTAAATGATTAAAAGGAACAAAAAGAATTATTTTGATGACAGATATGATATGATCCATGTTCCATACATTTATATGCATATCAATGTATGATTGTAATAATTGCATGTAGGGCAAAAGGTAAGGTCTGAATCAGATGGATGATGGAATGACGGATGGATGGATGGATGGATAGACGGATAGACGTATAGTGACATGCCATGCGTGTACAAACCCTAATCTCATAATAATTTTGATGATATAGCCTGAAAGTCACAACTCATATATAATATATATATATATATATACACACACACACATCTATAATTCACAACACGCAAGCTGTCTTCTTGCTTCTTCCCCATCTATACTTTCAACCATCTTTTCAATGTCAGGTCGAGGAAGTAGTAGTGGAGTGGACCAATAACCTTATTCTAGCATCTCTCTCTCTCTTCACCTCATACCTTATATACCCTTTTCAATTTCATTAGCATGAGCTTTTCAAGCCAATGATAAAGTTAATTTCGTCTAGGGTTTGGGTTAGGTTTGTTAAACTGCATCTGTAAATCACGTACGGCAATATAAGTGAATAATTCTAATTTTCTAATACACATGTTCACGTGTGATTTACTAGTAGTGTAAATGGTCCAAGAGAGTATTTCTCGACTTTTAAAGAAAGTAGTCCTTTGACTCGATATTGTAGTTAGTGCAATATAACTAATGTAGTTTCAAAATTAGATTAAATTGATCTACATTTTAAAATAAGCCGATGGATGTATCATGCTGCAAAAGTTTTGAGTATCTAGAATAAATGATTCCACGAGTAGGGTTAGGATTAGATTTAGGGTTAGGGTTAGGGTTTTTTTGTGGGTATATGAAGCAAGAAACAGGAGAAAATGGAGGGAAGTTGGTGGTCCATGGAACACCACAGGACACAAGAGATACCAAGCATGAGAGATTAACATGATATAGTGTCTGGATGGGAAGCAAAAAAGGTAGTAATTTGAGAAGTTTGATAGATATGTTGAGGGGACAAAAGGCAGAAATTAGGGTTGTAAATGGTGTTATATTAAAGACACAAACAAGCATATATGGTTACTTGGTTCAGAAAACAAGAAATCTCTTTCTTTTCTTTTATTCATTAAAGGAGACAATCCAGTTTTAGTTACCTAATTATAATAGCACGCTTGCATTCAACAAACCCTACTTATTATTTGTACTACTATTTCATTTCCATTTACTCCTTAGAGCCACAATTACGTCCATTTTGGTACCAGAGAGATCCTCATACTCAGCAGCTAAATATGATTCTACAACTCCCAAATTACTTTCAAATAACACCCTAGTAGTATGATCTAAAAGCTTTGAATTGCGATATTATCATATTTGTAAAACTAGTTTATAGATACAACATTTGAGAAATTTCAAGAACTGGTGTCTCCCATTATTGTTTACGATGTTAAGAACTAAACCCATCATAAATTAAACTATCATACAAGCCAAAAAGATCACTGAACATCTTGCCTAGGATAAATAAGCAGCTTCTAAGGAAACTCTGGTCAGTTTTTCCGACAACATCGACACCGGAATCAAGGAAAAATAAGTCTAGCACTAATTGTTTTTTTTTTTTCTTTCTCTAACTCAAAGAAAGCATCTATTAGGGTTTCACCCCCCCTAGATGCTATTCCAAGTTTTGTGTGCTGCCATTAGCATCTTCGATCTCTTCAAACCATCGAAATACTTTAATCCCAATTAATATATTATTATAGCACTATAAATTAAAAAATAGCAAGTAAACCACTACAATAAAATCAAGAGACAAGTGACAACAACTTTGAACTTTAAACATTAAAATATTGGAACATGAAAAGTATTCCACATTAGTGGAATCAAATTACATAATTAATTAAATAAAATTGGCATTTCTCTTATATTTTTGTTAATATCAAACACTATATAGATAAAAACACAATTTTTCTATTTTTTTTTTTTTTTTTTTTAAGGTTTCAAGAAACAATTAGAAGTGACAATTTTTTCATGCATGCAATCTGAAACCCTAACTACAAAATGATGGCGATTGAAATTAATGCCACGAAGAAACTGAGAAAAGGGGTCGATTTTGCCAACCTAAGAAGAAAGAATTGTTGACAATTTGAAGCTGATATCCTTCGGAAGGGTAATGAAGTCTTAACAACAGTTTTGCTTGTGATAATGCGAATGGACTCAATGGAACATTGGAGAATCCCGAATTTCTGAGCATTACTTCCCACGTTTCGTATCTTTCGTGCCTTTCGCGCCGATTTTCCCCTTCCGTTGCAATGATATCCGTGATTTCTCTGCCGAACCAGATTTGTTCCACTGCGAGTCTTTCGCGGCTGTTTGGCGGTAGAGTTGCTTCTAGTGAATCGAAAATTGGTGCGTAATTGTCTACTGCGTTGATGAATCTTGGTAAGAAACTTGATTGGTTGTGATTTGCTTCTCTTTCTGCGATTGTGAGAATTCTAGGGTTTAGTGCTTTGATTTTATGGAGAAAGAGGCGGAGATCGCGAGAATCGTGTTTGAGAAGTGTGTGGAGGTAGAGCATACAGTTTATGGCGAGTGTTTCGTTGGGGAGGAGTGAGATCGCTGATGGAAGGTAGAGAGCGATTGAGGTTGGATCTGTGTTGAAAATTAGGAGGGGATGGAAATGGAATTGGAGACCTAATGATTGGGCGAATTTGAGGAGACGATCGCCTGTTCGGTTTAGGATGTTTAAATCTGGACCTGTTGCTGTAATTCGAAGCATCGGTGGTGGATTTAATGGATCTGATCGTTCTGCTAAAGCTTGCATCAATGGCGGCCATTGAACTCCATCCATAATTTCAAAATCTATGATGTGAATCGCTTGTTGTCCTTCGATCGCTTCTAATATTGCTTGGTTTGCAGTCAAATGACTAAACCTAATAAACGGAGTAATTTGATTCAACGACAAGTAGGACGAGTAAATTTCCTGATCTGTAACCACCGCTGCCGCCGTAGACGCTACCGTCGCCGCTGTAACAGCAGCAGTATGACGATTTAGGCGAAGAGACAGTGCTGTTGTGAACTGATGAACCAACCGTTCGGTGGAATCGCCGTAAGGAGAGGAGTTGGAGGATAGAACAGCGATAAGGCGGCGTGCAGCGGCGAAGTCCGACTGAGAGAGAAGTTCAGCGCAGTTGATGAGTAATTGGCGCATTTGGAGAGGCGACGACGGTGGCGGCGGAGGAAGAGGAATCTGGTGGTGGTGATACTGTTGTGGTAGATCTAAGGAATACTGGTGTTGGTCATCTTGATCATGGAAAGAATTGAATGAACGTAGCATAATAACTGAAGAGGGATGAGAAATGGAAACGAGGAATGAGAGAGTTTGAAAAGCATAATAATATAGATACAAGAAATGGTAAGACGGAAGATTAACTGGCAGAAACAGGGAAGAACTGATAGCAGTAGTAGTTAGTAACAGTAGGAGCAAGCAGTGTGCTACTCCCTCTCTCCCCCCCTCCTCCCATTTATTATTATCACAATTCATCTCGTCTTCTTCTTCTTGTTCTCCTCCAATTTTATCAAAAGTCAAAACTTGGGATTTGGGGATTAAATCTGCAACTTGGTGTTAAATAATCTGTTTTAAGCCATACAAATGGGATTCAACTCTCATCAGTCATTTCAGATTATGCTATGAGTAAATGACATTAATTCTTATTCTCCTTCCGATTCCGATTCCGATTCTGTTCTATTAATTAATACGAAATTAGTAAATAGAAAAAGGGAGGAAAAAAAGGGTGAGAGGGAGGATGGACACGCAAAGCTTTAAACATGGGTAGAGAGAGAGAGAGAGAGAGAGGCACAATATCCGCTTAACGCTGACACTTGTTTGTCTCATAGTTGGATTCTCTGTTTCGTTTCATTTCAGATATTATTAGTATCCATTCCTAGATTTATAGCAATTTGACTTTCCTTTCCTCTTCCCAATTCCACATTCCTCCTCCTCAAAACCACTAATACTTTAGTATTTAGTATTTAGTATTAACTCAATTTCACATTCATTGTTTTTAATATAAAATTATAATTTTACCCTTTTGCACATACACATTCCGTAAGTATACAAAAATGTCTTCCATAATATCACATGTCATAGTTATAAAAGGACGAAAGTACCCCCAAAGCGGAAATCAAGGGGTATTTTAGTCTTTTTACTTTGACCACAGACCATGAAAATTTTGAATCCAATTAGGCTTAGGGAAAGTAAGTATATTGCATTATAAAAATGGGGCTACAAAGTACAAAGAAAATATATAAAGGTATATGAAAGTTAAAATGAAGAAGCAAAGACAGGCAATAAATAATCAACTGTGTAGCAGGAGAGCAGCATTTCCTCTGGGGTATTGGGTGTCAGAACTCCATACATATATACATATATACATATATATGATTGTATTAACACACAAGCAAAGTAATCCCACATCGCACGTGCAACCAAATGGCTGGTTTCTCTTTTTTCTGTATACACAAAAATTATTCGGATTTGAGAGCATCATCATCATCATCATCATCATTATTATCACTTGCATGCCCTTCACTTTCTAGTCTTTCATACTTTTCATCACTTTTCCTTATTTCATTTTCTATGATTCTTAAGCATGATGTGTATAAAGATGAATAAAGGGGTATCTTTGGTGTGTACAAAACACTAGAATACATTGTGGAATTTTGGAATTATATCATCACTTGTATCTATTGTCTATTACAGTACGATATTTGCCTAATAAGAAAGAGAAATGCTCGCTATCACTACGTGAGAATCTGGAACATGATAAATAGTATCACACTTAATTCAATACTATAAAACAACAATTATCTCTAATAATATTTTTTTGGTTCAATGTCAATTATGAAAATTGGTCATGATAAAAACAAGAATGTCACATTTATTCTATCAATTTTTCAAGCACGATACTTTTTCACTGGTACTAGGTGGAGTATGAATTAGCCAATAGACCTATTTGGATATGCCATGGCTGGTTGGATGGTGATGATGGCGGTGAGGATAATAATGGGAACATTTGAGCTTCATCAGTATTCAGTAACCAATACAATACCATATAAGTGGAAAATCAGAAAAAGAGAAGAATCAGGTGATGAAATGAAAAGATCCTTTGTCCACTTTCACAAGAAAATAACCTGATTTATTTCCCATTTCCATCTTCCATATCTCCCCATTTCTAGCTCTACTAACCATGCTATTTCAGACACCTTGCTTGCTCTACCTTCTCTATCATCATCATCATCATCACCATTATGGGATCATTCTTGTGTATTTCACAACACCCTTTCATACATATTATTAACACAGTCGAATAGCTAAATGCTCAATTTGGATCTCATAAAAGTGAAAATTTAAATGAAAATGGAAATAATAAATGAATTGATTTTCCTTATCCTTTTTCAATATCCAAATTATGCATTCACCAACAAAATCTGTGCAGCCAAAATCACTAGAGCTCGATTTTGCTGCAAGAAACCGAAAGCTTGGTGGCCCTCGAATTTTATACCCACTTTCTCCAACTGTTTGATCTTTTGTCGCTGGATAAGAATCGTGGAAGACTTAACAGACTATTAACCCGAGTAACCCCTTCTAAGGCTGAATACTCTTCATCTTCTTCTGCGTTTAAAATGCACTCGGCTAAGCTCCTCTTTGAAGGGCCCGGGTTCTTCGAAGATAGTTTATCATTTGTTGACTCAATCTCAATAACAGGCACAATTTCGTCAGAATCGTGAAGTGTACTCGAGCGGTCAAGAACAGCATTATAATCACTATTGGATTCTAAACCGACAGAATTCTCATCGGTTACCACTACCTTCTCCAATGTCTCGAGAGGAGTCTGTGTCGTAACATTATCTGGTAGAGTTTCATTGGCTACAGAAGCGTGTTCCATAAAGAGGCATACGACAGCACAATCATCATTTTTGGAAGTAGGGTATTTAAGTCTCCATGCTCGAACAGCAGAGTCTACGAGAGCTCTGGCTGCTGTTGCACGATTAGGGGCACAAGCCACAACATCCACGGCTTCTTTGTTTGAGAGAACGTCCCAAACCTGCAGCACAGTCCATTGTAACATACTTTAAAACCTATATCCCCAACCGATAATGTTGCAATAATTATTACTCAGCTAGAAAGATACCCCATCGGAAGCAAGAATAATGAATTCGTCTCTTTCACTAACACGACGATAGTAAACATCAGGTACGGAAATTAAACCAAAATCCTTTAGACAGAAGTCCCCAAAAGCTCTAGCCATTGCCAAACCAGGAGAGTCACTGTTAGGCAACCATACACGTGCAACCTCTGGCTCATCTTGCAATGCAAAAACCCTTCCTTTATATTGATGGATCCTTGCTGATTCCCCTATGAACAAAAGGAACAAGTTTAAAATTCTATGAATACATAAAAGATAGTCATTTTGTTATACAGAATTCATAAAAGCTATTCTCTGTAGAGAGAGAGAGAGAGAGACTTGGAAGATCAGGCTTCAAGTCCACAGTCAACTGTACGGCAATCAAAGAGTTGTCTTTGTCCCTGGTCGCTAGTATTGCTCTTGAGTCACCAACATTTGCAATTACAAGGTCCAATCCCTGAAACACCATTATTTCACAAATTGGTCAAATGATTAAGAATCCGTGCTCCATAGCTTATACCATGTATAGATCTAGCAAAGTTAAACCAAAACCCCCAAAGTGCATGAAATAAGAAAACCTGGGTGTCGCCCAAAATCTTGGTTAACATAGACAAAAGGTTTCCGGATCAGTATCAAAGTGTAGTTTTATGCAGATATTGTTCCTTGTTTTGTTTAGGTGAGACTGAGGGCATGTCATCAATCTGATATCTAAAGACCAAAAATGCAATTTTTTCTAAGATCTTAGAAAAGAATATACTTACATATCTATAAACTGCCTCTGAGTGAGCTGTTGAATGAACATATGTTGGAAAAAAATACCAACAACAAATATTTGGTCAGTAATAATCCTACACCACTCTGAAAAATTTGCATGCCTTTCTATACTATTAAATGAACTTCATCCATGACATTTGGTTTTTAAGCTGTCTCAACCATCATGAATATCTTTGAAACTTACTTCAGATATTCAATCACCCTTACAAGGTGTAGATACACTAGAATACGCCTTGCAATATAATTCCGTTCTTACATTAACACACAATTCTTTCATAAAGATTTACTCTTCGTTTCCTCTCACAGCAGGATTTATACATATAACACATAAATATATAAGTTGACTTGAGGATGTTGCACGAATTACCTGCTTTACTAAAGTAACAGCT
>JAYMTB010000556.1:0-13672 GCA_036897585.1 Francoa sonchifolia | reverse complement strand
TTAATAGTGAAACTTACAGTAACGAAACGGATCAAAAATCAAAACTAAAACTAGATAATAAGCTTCCAGATAGACGAGATTTCTCAAAACAATCAACAGAATAAAAACAATCAGATCACTGACCTTTCACTCCTCAAGCTCTAAACGATCAGATCGAGGCAGCGACGGGAATGGATTGGATCGGATGCGATAAACGAGTAGAACAAAGAAGAGAGAAAAAGTGGGAGACAAGATGAAGAATACAAAGAAAAGCTACCCCTCCATTTTGTAGGTCTTCGTGTTTGGCGCCTCTTCTATCAGATTTAATGAAATTACTAAATTACCCTTCATTTCAATTTTCAAATTTCATTTCCACTTTTATTTCCCTCTCCCCTTTTACAAATTCAAAATTCTCAAATATTTTTCAAACCCACACACCTAATAAAAACAAAATTACAATTTTCTTTTCGATTTTATTTATTTATTTAGTACCGAAATTTATAATTTATATTCAATTAGGTATTCGAACTATTTTTTTAGTTAACGTTAGTCCTAAACATAAAATTGTATTTAATTGGATACCTCCGTCAAATTCGGTCAAAACTGTAACTGACCTAATTAAATTTTGCCCAAATTTATTATCTAATTGCAATTTGCCAAAATTTTAACCTGCTATATTTTTTCTCTCTAAATCTAATTATAAACCCAAAATATTTCATTTTCTCAAACCTAAAAATTTTATTTCTCACATTTTCGAGAAATTACAAGAAAGTTGATCAGTTTCTGTTCGTTTGGATGTCGAGAAACTGTTTTCCAAGCAAATTGAAATCAAATAAATCTTCACTCCTTCACTAGTGATCATCAAGGGACTGAAATTACGAGAATTCAATCAGTTAATTTTTTGTTTGGCATCCGAGAAAACTTAGTCAGGTGAAAATTTTAACAACAAGTTCAGTCAATTGTCTCATCAATATCAAAGAAATTACGAGAAAGTTGATCAGTTTTTGTTTGTTTGGATGTCGAAAAACTGTTTTACGAAAAAATTGAAATAAAAGAAATCTGAAAATCCAATATATTTTCGAGTTTTTAAATTTGAGAAAAAAAGATATTAGATTAGAATTTGAGCAAATTGTAATTAGGTTATAATTTGACAAATTACTGAGGTTATAAATTTGAGTAAAATTTAATTAGATTAAATATTATGGTAAAATTCAAATTAACCCAAAAGTCAAGTACACGTGCCATTCTTTCACGAAAGTTTTGACAAAAGTACCAAAAAAAGTAGTTTTGATACCTAATTAAATATAATCTACTCAGCTTTTAATAATTAATAAAAAAAAAAAAAAAAACACATGTCATTGAATTTTCTTTTATTTTATTTATGTTTTTTATATTTTTTATTACACGACATATAACCCTAAATAATAACTAAACCTGTGACACAGTCACTTTATCAAAACTATCATGTACTGCCTTGTCATCTCCATTTCCGGCGGCGACAGCATCTGCACGCCCGCCAATTTCCTTATCCTCGCCTGAAATTTCCTCGAGCGACCGACCCTTAGTTTCCGGCACCAAAAAAGTGAAAAAAAATCCGACCAAATTCACCATAGACAATGCTATAATAGCCCTTTTAATCCCTTTCGTATCATGCGTATAAGTCTGCACCACAAATGCACTAATAATCGCACCCGCTTTTCCTGATGCTGCAGATATCCCATGGCACGTTGATCGGAACCTGGCAGGGAAAATCTCGGCCGGTACAACGAATGTTGTGCTGTTCGGTCCGAAGTTGGTGAAAAAGAAAGTGAGACCGTATAGAATTATGAACAATGTTGTATTACCGCCACAGTAATCTGTATTGGCACAAACAGTGTTTTCTCCGCGGAGTTTGCTGTAGTTGAATCCTATTATTGCCATGAAAATTGACATGAGGAGAAATCCACCTAGCTGGATTGTGAAACGGCCAATTTTATCGATGAAAAAGACTGTGAACCAGTAACCAGGAACTGTTGCGAAAAGTGCTACTAAAAACATTGCTTTGGATAGTTTATAGACTTCCTCAATTGCATTCATTGTTGATGCTTTTGGTAATAGTCCAATTGCTGGATAAACATCTTTTTGTGTCAATTGAAGGCTGTAAAATGCAATGTCTAATAAAAACCAGCACATGGATGTTCCGAGAAGGTGTAGCCCGTGGCGCTGGAAAAACTCCGGTGAGAATAGTCTGTATGAAGTTGTCGAATTATTGGCAGCAGCGGTATTCAAAGTTGTTGATTTTTCGATAACAAGAGTCATGTCTGATTCTAGAACCTTGGCCATATCAGCAGCAGCCTTTTTGTGGTCTCCTTGTACTAGTGCTGTGTACCTATTGAAAATAAGCTTTAACATGTTATTACGACAAGGATATAGATAGACGTCGTCTCACTAATCTTTATACCTCGCAGTTTCAGGCATTTTCATTCGCCAGTAGTAAGTTAAAGCGGCAGGAACAGCACCGAACATGAGAACAATGCGCCAGACGAAATCGCCCTGTGGCTGCGTAGATAGGACATTGTTGTGACGAAATTCATCAGCAGGGTAAGCTGTCAAGAACGCTTTGGAAACAATCATGGCGACTGCTCCGGCAACTAAAATTCCAACACCTTGCATTGCAAAAACAGCAGCAATAAACGCTCCGCGAGTCTTCTGATTAGCGTATTCAGACATGATCACAGCGGACAACGGATAATCACCTCCAATCCCAAACCCTAACCAGAATCGGAAAAAACAGAGACTTGCGATCACGCTACGAGGAGTAGAGCCAAAGGAAAGCCCAGAGGCTAAAGCACAACCGACCATAGTCACTAAAGTGATTCCGTAAACTTTTTTCCGGCCAAGTTTATCACCCAGCCAACCAAAGAAGAGTTGTCCTGCTAAAGTTCCGCATAGAGCGACGCCTGTAATGGCATTAGTGACTTGGTTTGGTAGAGTTCCTGGACCAGGGGGTTTGCCGGGACTGTGAACTGAGGGATCGAAGTAGTACAATCGACCGATGAGTTTAGTGACGGCGGTGATGCAGAAGAGATCGTAAGCATCGGTGAAAAACCCCATTCCGGCGATTACGATTGCCTTGAAGTGATATGATTGGGTTCTGGCGTTGTCTAGAGCCGAGAATACGGATTGAGTTTTGTCGGCCATTTTTTGGTCAGGTTATGAAATTGAGTCAAAAGGCCCATTTATAGCAATTTTGAGTAGCTCGTCCGACCAAGAAATTCCCATTGTTAATGACGAAATTTTATTCCTGATTATAATGTGTTTAACATGTTTCTTGCAATTTTTATAGGAACATCCGATTGAATGATGTTTCTTGTCTGTACGTGATTTTTTTCCTAAGTTTTTCTTGGACAATCTGGCATAGTAAGGAGACCCATTTGCAGGAGAGATACTTGCATACACCTGATGTGCAAATGGTTTTAAGGAGGGGCAAAAATATAATTTCACATTGGGATCCATTTGCGTCCGCATATACGGCCTATGTTTCAATTTCACTGAATATGAAGTTACTTTTTTGCCCTAAGCATCCGATTTGGCATATTTGGCCACTAATTTTTCAGTACCAAAATACTGGGGAACTGATGAATTAGGCCGATGTGAAATTGGGCCGGAAGTGTAGAAGAGAGTGGCCCATAAATGGGAACTTGGGCCTATGGAATCAGAATTGGGACAGGCCCATTCATGCCCTTTTTAATTTTATTTATTTATATTTTAGGATAATTCAACGCGGCAAAGGTTAGATTGGCGAGAGGCGTGGTATAATCAGCTTCGGTTTGGCGCTGTGGGGACGAGTGGAGAAGAGACGATCGCCGATTGCTGCGGCTGCGAACTGTAATTCAACCTTTGAATCAAGGTAGCTCGCCGGATTCACTTCTTTTCCGAATCCTTCAATCTCCTTCTTAATTTGTTCATACCTAATTTCATATTTTGGAGTTTAGTTTACTTCCGCTTAGGTTTAGGGTTAGGGTTTGGTTCAAGTTGGGGTTCTGATTTGCTCTATTGCGATTCAAGATTTTCATTTGAAGGATTTCAATGGGTAAGAATGAGTTTCTCACGCCCAAGGCCATCGCGAATCGAATCAAAGCTAAGGGTCTCCAGAAGCTTCGTTGGTACTGCCAGATGTGCCAGAAACAATGCCGAGACGAGAACGGATTTAAGTGTCATTGTATGAGTGAAGGTCACCAACGCCAGATGCAGGTTTTCGGCCAAAACCCTAATCGAATCGTGGAAGGCTACTCTGAGGAATTTGAACGCTCCTTCCTTGATCACATGAAGCGTAGTCACCGGTTCAGTCGCATTGCTGCAACTGTTGTTTACAACGAGATTGTCCATGACAGGCACCATATTCACATGAACTCTACCCAGTGGGCCACTCTCACAGAGTTTATCAAGCATTTGGGCAAGACTGGTAAATGCAAGGTTGATGAGACCCCCAAGGGCTGGTTTATTACCTATATTGATAGGGATTCTGAGACTCTCTTTAAGGAGAGGCAAAAGAATAAGAGGATTAGGTCAGATTTGGCAGATGAAGAAAAGCAAGAGAGAGAAATTAGGAAACAGATTGAGAAGGCTGAGCAGTTGATGCCCATCTCAACCGAGTCCAGTGATCCATCGATGTCGGAGGCCGAGCCAATGAGGGAGTTGAAATCTGACAATGGAGTTAAGATTGGTTTTGCCCTTGGTTCTTCAGCAAAACCTGTTGTTAAAGAGAAGTATGAGAGCCCAAAATTGGTATTTGGAGATGTTGAGACTGTTAAGAATGGGAAAGAAAAGGCTGGACTTAATTCAAACAAAAGTGGGGGTAAATCAGCTATAGAGGAATTGATGAAAGAGGAAGAGAAGGTGAAGGAGAGGTTTAATAGGAAGGATTACTGGTTATGTGAGGGAATTGTTGTTAAGGTCATGAGCAAAGCTTTGGCCGAGAAGGGGTACTATAAGCAAAAGGGTGTTGTGCAGAAAGTGATAGACAAGTATGTGGGGGAAATAGAAATGCTTGATAGCAAGCACGTGCTAAGAGTTGATCAGGAAGAGCTTGAGACAGTGATTCCGCAGATTGGAGGCCTGATGAGGATTGTAAATGGGGCTTACCGAGGATCAACTGCAAGATTGCTATCTGTGAATACTGATAAATTTTGTGCCAAAGTGCAGATAGAGAAGGGCTTATATGATGGAAGGGTTCTTCCAGCTGTTGAGTACGAAGATATATGTAAAATTGTTCAGTAAGTTTGATTTCCTTGATCCAGTTTGTATTGAATTCTTACATTTAATGGTTGTTCTCTCATCATATCTTTTTATTAAGAATGATTTTAGAAACTATACATCTAGATGCATGTACTAGGACTTCTGGTTTCACTTGTTCCTGCAAAAGGATTTATAGTTCTCAACATGGGTGAACAAATTTGATATCTTTATGAGTAGTGCAATCCAAATGTATCATTTACCTTTTTAAAGCTGCTCATGAGCAGAGGATGATGCCAGAGGCCAATGCAATGGCCATTATATTTTCCAACGAACAGATGGAGCTGATGCAAAGTTCTGCTGTTTACTTCCATATGCATTTCCCTCTAGCTATCAAAATAGCCTTTTGAGTTCTCTATATACATAGTGATAAGCATCTCAATTTCCAATCTGAATGCTGTAATCTATAGTTGAATATGAAAACAGTATTATTTGGATGCTATATTGACAGGTGACACCAGAGCCTTGTTGCGTCTGGAAGAATCTTCACATCAGATGTGGTAGAAGATGTACTAGAAGTGTCATGTTTACGGTTCACATTTGCTTCACATTAGCTTGATGCGTCTTGTGGGTTCAGTTTCTTCCCCAAGCCAACTTACTGGTTTTTGGGTCTTCAATCCTAGGCAAAACAAGTTTCAGGGTTTCTTCCCCTTTCAAGTTGAGCGAAACTTCACCCAGAGATGATACGGTTGCATTGACGATTAGTTGCAAAATTGTAAAGAACTTTTGCACTTAAATTTTAAGATCCAGAACAAGGTTAAAGTTGTATTGCATAAATGAATGTTTGGGTTCTGTATGTTGTGCATTCTTATTGGTATTTATGTTTATTCCTCCATTTTAGTTATGTAGGCACATTCCTATCACCTAATAAACAAGATGCACTCTAAATACTTTAAAGGATTTACAATCATTTCATCACTATCAAGTTCATGTAATGCATCAACAAAACCAACAACACATGCTGAGATTGAAACAGAGTTGTTGAAGTCAATAGTAACTCAGATTTGCTTGCAAGAGTGTCAACTCAATTCAGTACCTGTGACCCAATTTCTCCTTTTCCTTGTACTGTTGGACATATCTGCATCCATTTCCACATTCCATTGCAAATCAAATTCAATATAAGTGGCAGAAATATAGAGAGAATGAAAACGCACGTATAGGTGGCTACGAGAGGGCTTAGGAAGAGAACAGCGTTAATCCAATTCTCAGAGATTTTTTGATGAATCTTACTAGGCAAGTCCTTCCACAACCCACTCATCACCTTCTGCTGAAACGGCGACAACGCATAAACCACCGCCTTCATCCTCACCGGTTGCTTCCCCATCTCTTCTGCTTTACTCTTAATTGTTGGGAAAACCCACATACTTACAATCTTTTTTCTATCAAGCAAGTTTAAGGAATTTGCAGTCCTGGCGGTGGCCACCGCTTCAGCGGGGGTATTGACGTAGCCAACTCTTATGCTCTTCAGTCCACCTCACCCTTCAATTTTGATACTCTATATCAGTATTCTTAAACACATTGTTAGCCAAGGTGTGTTCTTTCAATAAGTGTTAATGGTGGTGTGGGGGGACTGCTCATCCCAGTGACCAAATATTCAATAAAGGTGTGTTCTTTCATAAATGCATTACACATATATAACAGTAAATTACTTTATTTGATGCTTGCTTCTGTTTGGAGGTCTTGCTATTAGCTCACTGCAGTGTGCAGTGCAGCTACATATAGAGCTATAGGTAAGTTTTGGAAGCCAATCGCCCAAGGTGATGCAGTGGAAGCACGCGCCCTCACACAAGGAAGAAGGGAAAACGATGGCATTTTGATTGCAGTGGCAGTTGGGTATATGTATTTGATGGAGTGAGTGTGAAAGTGAAAGAGGCTTTGCTTCAATCTGCTACAATTTCTCCTGAACGTATAAAACCAAATCCCTCTCTCTTTCTTTTCTACTGTGTTTGGTTTATTGAGATATTGCGTCGCTTTCTTCTTTCTGACTCTCATGAGGATAATGACTCATCATTTCCTTTTTGCCTTCGCATTCATTTTTCATTTTTCATTTTTCCTTCAAAATTCCCTCTAACTTTTCTTTTTCACGTCTTCTTTTTATTCTCTTTGGACGATTGGAGCATCTCTTTTGATCTATAAACTGTTGTGACGATACATACATAAATTGAATAAGGATTAGGGTTTGTACTGGAAATTAGGGCTATGAGCTGTCTAAGTCAATTCCTTATTGGGTTTACTCCCATTTACTCTCTTTTGCTTTGTTTGATTGAAGTCTGAAGATTACTCTGTGTTATGCTTCTCAGGGCTTTTAGCAGCTGCAGGGCCAATTCCCAGATGATGCCGGTTGGATTGGAGCTGTATGTTTATTTTTTCCCCTTTGCTCAATAAATGTAGGTTAGTCTATGTATGTTGTCAATGATACTTATCTGATTGTTATTATTGTCTACCTTTAAGAAGCTTTGATTGATCTAGGCATTACCCTTGTAGTGAGAGTTGGGTTTCCTTTCCAGATATCATCTGTAGCATATCTTGAGGGTTAGGGTTTGTGGATGGTTCATTTTCTTTTCTGTTGTTGACATCTTATGAAGTTCCTTGTGTTCCTCTTATTCGTAAGATTGGTAGGTGGTTGAATTGTTACTTATAAATTGAAATCGGGTTTTTATCATTGATCTCTCTATATTCTCACACTTAAACACGCCTAACATTAAATACGGATGCAACCATACTGGAAGAGATGGGTAGTTTAACTTAGAATATTGATGTTTTTTTTTCTTTCATCCTGTATATTTTCCTCCTAATGAATATTATGGGGCTTCCTAAAGGTAAATCTTTTCTTTTTTTCTTCATTCATATCTTTTTTTCTAATATTATTCAACTTACTGCTTGATTAAGAACTTTTCTGAAGATTTCTTTATTTGTAGCTGTTCTGGGATTTACAAGATCAACCAGTTGAAAACTCCACACTGCTCATTATCCATTCAAACCATTAGATGCTACTGATTTTTACTCATAGTGCTGTTAGCAATTCATCTCCTAATCAACCAGTCACAAGTTCCTATAGGTTATATTCTAGTTTCTTATCTAATTGATACTCTTATGGGGTTTTTTCGGGTTATAAGTAGAATTTACTTACAACTGATTCTACAACTAGTGAGAAGCAAACATGAAAAGAAGACAACTTTCAGGGAAAATCTGTCTGCTACAAACAGCAAGTTTGTGTTATTTGCTTTCTGCATGTGTTGGAGGTGGCAAGTGCAGTTGAATGGTTATGTTTTTGCATTGCATTGAGAAATGGGGTGAGAGAGCTTCCTTCAGCCCACTCATGGAGGGGATAAGGGGTTGTTGAATTAACTGCCGACTCATTCATCCAAGCACTCAGTAGAATTGACTAGTTTTTGCTACTGTGATTGTGTGAATGATGCGGGAGATATTTGGCATCTCTCTTTCTCTGTGCTTGGACTGAAGGGAGCTCCTTCCCTTTGTTACCTTGATACACTTATGATTTGCATACAGGGGTTATTTAGATGCTTGTTCTATCTCATGACTTCCATTTTCTATGGTTTATATGGTTTATATGGTCACCCTGCTGGACGGTCAGCTTAGTTACTTCTGTTTCATGTTGACAAGCATTTGCTTACTAGTTCTTACCAGACAAAGGAAAAGTATGCTTTCTTCTCTTAACTCATTTCATCAGACATTGAAAGTTGGGTCTAACATTTGTGTATTAGTTACGCATGTCCTTTCTTTTTCTTCCCAGCATGTAGAGAACTTCGAACGTAGCAGGTTTGCACAATGTACTCTGCAAGTATATCTTCTCTCAGCTCCGTTTTAACCACTTTGAAGCACCATGAAGAATTCCGGCTTGTAAGGTCATAACAGTGGTGAAATCCATGGAAAAATACAGCAAAGCTACACATGATTGAATAATTATCTTCTTTTTACGCAGGCTTATGAGTCATGAATTCATAGTTACTCAGTAGGATTCAATTTCAGTAAGGTTTACGAGTCTTGAATTAATTTAGTTACTTGATGGCAGGTTATGTAAGCATGTTTTATGAATTCCAGGAGTTTGTAGCAGTGATTCGTGTGAAGTTTAGCAGTAACATTAGATTGTGGCATCACTTTGTTTCGAGTTGATAGTTTGGTTGTAGATTGAAGGTTGCAATCAAAGCCATGGAAGTTAGTGTAGTGAGTGAATGAAAAAGAAACTGGGAATGGAAGGATTATGGCTGGCAGTAGTGATTGCTTGCTTGAATTGAAGAGAAAGAAAGGACACCGAATCAATATTATTATGAACAACTAGTGCTGTAAAGCTGCAGCCCTTTCTTCTTTTTCTGTGGTCCTCCCTGCCTTCCCCTGCTTCCTCTGATAGACCTATCCCCACCTCAGGGTGACCCATTTGCATACGCTTTCACATTGTTTGTTTCCAATATGAAATTACAATTTTAGTCTTCCTTCAAGCCATTTGAATAGAGCACGGTGGTGTAAGCAAAAATCTCTCCTTCCTTCCTCTTGTAGACCTATCCCGACCCATTTGCATACACCCGGGTTAATTTATTTTTATCTCTACGTGTTAATTTTATATTGGTTGTTTCCATTATAAAATTACGGTTTTGCCCTTCCATAAAATCATTTGCGTGCGGTGTATGCAAATATCTCTCCACCTTTGCATATAGCGGTGCCCTTCCTTAAAACCATTTGTCTCCCACCTCAAATGGCCCAACCAATTATTTTTATTCCTAATATAAAATTACGTTTTTACCCTTAAAACCATTTGAAGCAAATATCTCTGCCGCCTCAGGGTTTAAAATGGGCCAACCAATTATACAGTAAATGAAAAAGCCCACTTACACAACTCAATAAAAGTCCGGCCCAGCGTAGCGTTGGGTTAATCTTACAGAAGAATGTCTCAGTTGTAACTATACTTAGAGGAATGCAGTCTGTTATCTTACAGCCAGCCTCCCTCCATCCTCCATAGCTATTTATATATGACAGATTCAACTTCTCACTACCCCGTCTTCCACATCGATCGATCAATCTCTCTCCTCGATCTCCATTTCCGTCTCATGTAAGCTCTTCTCTCTCGTCTCTATTATCCTTTCTTTTATCGCCGTTGTGTTTATGTGCATTAGATCTTGGGTTATTCTTCTTCTCTGCTTTTGTTCCGGACAATCCTCTCCGAAAATCGTATTTCATTCTTATTTTGACCTTGTTTTCTTGCTTTTCTTGCCATTCTCTTGTGCATATTCTTGTTCTTGCAAATGTTTCTGTGTTTCTGTGGCTGTTTTCATCCATAATACAGCTGCATTCATAGAACGCGGATCTTTTATATGAACATATCGTAGCTGTAGCTGTAGCTGAGTGGTTATAGATACGGCTTTAGATTTTAATTTGTTATTGAGCTAATATGTTGTTTCTAGTGTAATTGTCATTCTTGTAAAGTTGACGAGTTATAATGAGCCGATGCAAACAGTGGAAGGTAGCAGAATAGCTTTGTTGTTGATTACCATAGAGTGATTTGATGGTTCTTGAGAATTTTACTATAGAAGTGTTGATAACCTTCACATGTTATTGTGATGTGTCATTATAACTTATTTGTACGACACCTGTGGTATTTCAGCTTTGTGTAGCATGGTTTTCACCATTTTCAAATAGTATTGATTGCTTGAAGAAGCAAGTGTTAATGACTGTTCCCTCATCCTACATGAGTTCAACATCACGTGGAGTACTTCCACCAGCAAGGATTGGCGTTTGTGAATCCTTGAATCCTTCTGGCCAGAATGAACCAGAGTTCAATGACATTGATGAAACAGAGTTACTCTCTGTGTCTTGGAATCAGGACTATGGTTGCTTTGCTGCTGGCACAAGTGAAGGTTTTCGTATCTATAACTGTGATCCCTTCAAGGAAACTTTCAGACGTGATCTGAAATGCGGTGGCCTTAAAATTGTTGAGATGCTGTTCCGGTGCAACATTCTGGCACTTGTTGGTAGTGGAACTAACTCGCAGTACCCCCCAAATAAAGTTATGATCTGGGATGATCACCAGAGCCGGTGTATTGGTGAATTTGCATTTAGATCGGAGGTTCGTGGTGTGAAGTTAAAAAGGGATCGCATTGTTGTTGTTCTCGAGCACAAGATATATGTTTACAATTTTATGGACCTGAAGCTCCTTCATCAGATTGAGACTCTTTCCAATCCACGAGGACTGTGTTGCCTTTCACACCATTCTAGCACATCTGTGTTGGCTTGCCAAGGTCTTCAACGAGGACAAGTTCGAATTGAACACTTCGGTCTGAGTATGACAAAATTAATCAATGCTCATGATTCTCAGATTGCATGCATCACATTGACAATGGATGGGCTGCTTCTTGCTACTGCTAGCACAAGGGGCACTTTGATACGAATATTCAACACAATGGATGGGACTCGTCTACAAGAGGTATCATACCAGAAGTGGACTATTTTATTGTTATTGATCAGTATTTTCTGAAATTTAGCTTTTTCGAGAACATGCTCAAAAGGCCATTTGTTTTGCTTCAGTACGACATCTATAAGTTTGTATTTTTTTAAACTACTACCAAGCTTAATCTTAGATTCAAGTAAGTAATTTTCTTCTCGCTTCCTCATAGGTTATTGTTAGATCAACCATGCCTTGCAGTTATAGAAAACTTGAGGCATACTAGTGGGTGAATTAAGTTTCAATAAGTTGTTAGGAAGGTGAAAAAGGCTTAGCAATTGGCCAAATAGCATGCAAATTGGGTTTGCAATCTCACTATACATGAGTTTTACTCTAGATTTCTTTATAAAATAAATTTATAAATGTTTTGTTCAGTGTAAAAAGAATATATGTTTGTTTGAATGAGTTTTAACTCATATGGACCTTACTGTACAATACATAATGCACCTTTTCACTGTCAACAATTGGCATGCTAGATACTTGCTACCATAACGATGTGTTATCCCATCTTTATACACTTAAAGCCACTGCTTTGTTGTAGGTGCGTAGAGGAGTAGACAGAGCTGAAATTCATAGTATTTCGCTCTCTCCAAATGTCCAGTGGCTTGCTGCCTCAAGTGACAAAGGTACTATTCATATATTTAGTCTCAGAGTTCGAGGTGGAGAAGACTCGGCCAATAATTCCTATGCTGCTCAGGGTCTGGGACTGTTTCAGCATAATTCTTCAACTTCCCTTGATGCCCTTATATCTCCAAACACTGGTGCTAACCCTGGTTCATCATTGTCATTTATGAGAGGTAAGAAAGGTTTTGTTTGTATACCTGAAATTATTACTATAAAAATAGCATGCAAAGATACTACTCATCATTGAAAATCTAACCTTCGGTGTTTTTTCAGGGGTTTTACCGAAATATTTTAGCTCGGAATGGTCATTTGCTCAGTTCCATTTACCAGAAGACACCCAATTCATTGCAGCATTTGGATCTCAGAATACTATTATCATAATTGGCATGGATGGAAGGTATGACGTAGTTTTTAACTGCTCCTCTTGTTGCTGAGTAATTGTGCATTGCTGATAGTTACCTGGAAATATTGAATTTGAGTTTCTAATTGGATTAAGATTCTGGAATCATACACAGAATTGAGGTAGAAACAAAAAAACAAGGTCCTCTTTTGTTTACTCATTGGGTAGAAGATAAGAACTTATATTGGACAGCTATGAGAAGAATCACAATGCATAATTTTCTTTTCTTTCTCTTTTGCTGTCACAGCTCGACTGTTCTATATATCTCTGTCTCTCACACATCCTTTGCCATCATCCCAGTTTCTACAGGTGTAGTTTTGATCCAGTGCATGGAGGCGAGATGCTGCAATATGAATATGTCCATTTTCTGAAAACTGACAACAGGCCTTGATACGCCTTCACCTGTTCATTTCTCTAGCAATATATTCTTGTCATCCTTTGTGAATACAAAACTGAATGTGTTCCACTGTAAATGTCTCGCAGATTCCATGTAAAAAGTCGAGATTTGCTGTTTACTGTTGAAGAGAAAAATCTGCACCAGTAGCTTGTGAATATTAAATAAACTGCTTTTCAAAGAATATTGCAGTGGATTAAAGCCTATTGGTTGTAAACTTTCATTTGTTGATACCAATATGATATGGAACCATTGATTGGACAACTTTTACATATTGTTCTCACTTGAATATCTTCTTCCCCTTTGAAATCGTCTTGCATCATACTTGACATAATGCTGCTCGTACATTATGGTATTGTAGTATATACAAATGCCGGTATGTAATTGTTCAAGAATCAAGTACACACTAATAGAGTACAAAATAATGCCTATCCATGAAAAATCAATAATACAATACTAAATTGGAATGAACCAATATGACAGGATACAAATTTCCATCAGATCTTCTGAACAATGATATGTACACCATGTTGGGGCTCGCCAATCA
>JAYMTB010000555.1:0-13673 GCA_036897585.1 Francoa sonchifolia | reverse complement strand
CCCAATTCAGAATTTGCAAAATCACTACACAAAAACAGAATATGCCCTTCATTTATTCAAGAAATCAAATAACGAGGGCCAATGAAGAATTCGAAAAATCCCCTGTTTTTCCCCTCCAAACAGAGCATCCAGCAGCTACCTGTAAAATTTCTTGGCTCTCTTTAAGTTCTCAGTATCTCTATGTTTTCAATGCTATAAGCATTGCAATTGAAACTTTAATTGAAAAATGTTGATTTTCTCTGATAATTGGTTAATCTTCTGTCAATCCAAACCTGTCTCTGTTACTCAGTAATTTTCTCAACCAATCTAATACAGTACACAATGAGGTGGTCCAGAAGTTCAAAATGAGAGATTTTATTTACTATAACAATGCTGCAATAAATATATGGCCTGCACAGTTTTTTCTTATGTTGTTTCTGATAATTGCATTCTAATAAAAGGAAGAAAAAATTACAAAGAGCTATTTATGTACAGAAAGAGAAAAGGTATCATCAATGTCTGAGAAACTTCAGCATTGCAGAAATCATAAATGAGTTAGTTAAATATTAATGAAAAAGGATTTGGGTCAACATTTTTTGCAGGTTTGTAGGTGGGGAACACACACCATTTCAAAAAAAAAAATTATAAAAAAAAAAACGAAACTTTATTTTCAAAAAATTGAAGCGAATGATGCGGAAAATAATATGAAACTAAGCATAGAATCGACATTGAGTGATGAAATTGCTCTTCTTTGAAGTTTCAATATATTGATAACAAAAGGGTTAGGGATACATTGAAGAATGAGGTTTCGAAACAAAATGACATACTTTCTAACAACAAAATGAAAATTTTCTACAAAGATGGTATGTTGTTGATGCATAGGTTTCTAATCAATGAATATATCAAAGAATTACTAGATCATATTCCCGACAGGATTCCTGTTCCAAGTTAAATAGGTTGGATCTCCCAAAGGCCTGCAGTAATAAAAAAAACAATCAAATGTAAGTATGAACGATTTGGGAATGTTTGGACCATTTACTTACGCACCTTGGCTTGACCACATACAAAAGTATGAAGCCTGTTGCGAAGAACAAGGAAACACCACCGACAGTAAGATATGCGATTCCTAGGAAACTATTTCTTCCACCGATCCAACTTGTGGTTGAAAGAACCAGCATCTTCTTTCCCCCAAAAGTATAGGTGTTGTAGTTGTTCTGTATTTCAACTGTTATTACATCATTAGATTCCAAGTCAACTTCAATCTTCCCATATAGTTTTCTGAAATTTGGTAGTGCTGCAGTTCGCATCCAAACTATGAGATCGACTTGTTCACTCAACTGATACATGCAAAGGCAATAGAGTTTCAATTTAGGGAAAAAAAATTGCAAACTAAAATATATGAATAAGGATACGCTTACAGGTATGCTCTCATTGAGTTTTGCCCCTCCGATCAGACTTCCTTTCTGGAAATTTTCAGGAAAGACTTTAGACCCAAATTTATGCTCTTGATCACTCTTCCATGCTATGTCCTTCTTGCTGACCTCTAAGGCCTTGTCTTTCACTGAAAATCCATATGTATCATTGAACAAGCTCCATGCAATAAGGCCGCAAGGAACAATTGGTTTCCCATCGTCTGTGATTCTTTCGGGATTACAATCTTCACTCGTCACAAGACCCCCGGATCGCAATTGTGCGTCATTCTTACTTTTAACATATCTGGAAAAAATTAATAACAAAGTGAAGAATTGTCTTGCATATAAGTGTATCTTTTTCATTAATATACAGAAGCATCTACACTGAACAGAGAGGCAATTCATATTTAGAAAAGATAAAATTGATTATAACTTGACGTACCGTCGATGGTTTTGGTAGAAGTTATCAAGTTGATAATAGATATAAACAGGACTTTTCATTTTCTTTGGAACCTGCAAATTATTCAGTTAATGCAACTCTGAGAAAGTAGAAAGAATAGGAAAATTAGACCCTTAATATCTTGAACATATTAGTACTATGGGTACAGGACTAACAGTCAAACTCCGAGTACATGTCTTATTAGAGTTCCTGTTTTGAATATATGAAAGTTTATGCTCGGTATAAATAGAAGGAACACAAGCTTCGTCATAGCGATCCACAATTTCTACCACCTGCAAGTGAAAATGAAGTCTCATACCAATATCCGTTGGTTGTGAACTACGAAAAATTAGAATACGAACGAAAAGAAGAGCACTAGATGTGTATATATTACACGCTCAGATGCAAACAATGAAGCAAGGCCAATTGGGATGAAGAGTACACCAACAGAGATAAAAGATATAATGACCTGAAACCAAAAACAAGAAAAGAAAAGACTGGATAATTAAAAACATAACTCCAGAAAAATCGGCATCTATCGACAATTTAACAGCAAATGTTAAACAGATATGTCATAATTAATACCCATCCTGGTGTTAGAATTGGTTTATAAGCGGGAAGCTCTTGCTGTGTAAACCTAGAATCTGCACAAAAGAAAATGCATGTCACCAAAACTTAAGACTAATTATCTCTTTAACCGATGATCCACAATACTTTGAATTCCATATTCATGAGAGAGAGAGAGACTAAGAATCCCTTTGATTCATAAGTTCGGAGCTGCTAGTACAGGAGCTTGCCATAACGAATTACGATCTCAACAATGTATCAAAAGCAACAAAAACACCATAGTTTTCAGAATTAATTTTGTCTCAAGCTTTAAAGAAAGTTATAAACATGTAAAGATCTACAACTCCTTCCTAGTCATACACTCACTTTTTCATGCCAATCAAAACCCTAACTTCATCATCAAACCCTATCAAACTCAAAAACTAGAATTATAACATTTCAATACATCCTTATCATACCATCTTCATACTCCCTCAAACACCTCATTTTCACTAAATCACTAAATCACCAAACCCTAATCAGTTTCTCCATCAAACTCCACATAATCACAATCAAACTACCAAAAATCATATCAAATCATCAACACCCTTAAAAACCACATTGTCCATCTAACCCTAATCCACATCAAAACGCATCCACCCATAATTCAATTCATCGAAAAAAGGGGCAAATCAAAATGGTGAAAAGAAACAATTAAAAACAGGCTAACATTTGGGTTTCTTGGAATGTTTTTTAGCATGAGAATTTGAATCAGAATTTCCTCCTCCACCTTCCAAGCTCTTCGATCCTTTCGCATCCATTTTTCCTCTTCCTCCCAAATCACCCAATTCACACAGAATCAGCAATGGCGCTTCGCATGATTTATTAATTAATTTAAATTTAATTATTTATTTATTTTTCAGAAATGCGGCGACACGTAATTATAGGAGATTCTAGTGGGCCCATCATGGCCCAACAGTATTTCTTTGGGCCGGGTTAATGGACTGGGCCCAAATAATAATATCCACTTTGCCCACAATTTTGATATCATCAAAATATGGCTTATTTATATTTTTGGTACTCAAATTTATACGTTATATTTGATTAGGTGCCCGAACTATTTTTTTGGACAATGTCAATTCTAAACTTCAAAATTATATTCAATTGGGTCAAAACTTCCGTTTAAAAAATATTAGAATTGCCCAAAAAAATTGGGTTAAAAAAAAATTAATAAAATAAAAATATTGAATTAGAATTAGAATTTTGGAAAAATTATACTCGGGTTATAAATTTAGGAAAAATTTAATTAGGTTAAAAATTTGGGTAAAATTCAAATTAACCAAAAGTCAATTAAACGGAAGTACCCAATTGAATACAAATTTGAAGTTTAGAACTGACATTGTCCAAAAAAATAGTTCGGGTACCTAATTAAATATATGGTTAAATTCACGGATGGTCCCAGAACTTGACACAAAATGCAAGTATAGTCCTCAAATTTTATTTGGTAATTTTAGGTCCTAAACTTTGTCAATTTGATCAATTGGTCCATCCGTCAATTTTGACCAACGTTTGACCGTTAAGTGGACATGTGCCCTGCATGTGCATTTTTTCAGGAGTATTTTTGTCATACGATTGGTCAAAATTGGGTCAAACTAATTTTGACTTTCTGATTTCCAATTTTGACTTCAAACTGCCGGCCCCACCGGCGTAGATCAGTCCTCCGACAAAACCCACCATCGGAATTAAAACTCCGCATCTCATTTAACCTTATCCGCTGCCTCCTCCTCCTCCGCCTCCCTCCCTTTCATCATCTTCAAAATCCTCTTCGCCATTTCCCTCGTCCTTTCCGTCCCTCTCCCCCCTCTCCCCCACCTCCCTCAACACCTCCACCTCTCCCGCCGCCTTTGCCAAACCCTTAAACCTCAAACTTCCATGACTCAACGCAACGCAAAAAGCACCACCACACAATTCTCCCTTACCGCTGGCACTCTTGATCCCACCCCCACCTGATTTTCAAAATTGATCATCCGTGGCCACTCCGCCGCCACCTCCACTAATTTCATTCCACAATTGTAAAATGTCATGAATATTTGTCAAGGGTTACAAATTATAAACTTGATTTGCTCGAATTGAAGAAAATTAGGGTTTGTGTATGTTGAAATTGAAGAAAATTAGGGTTTGTATGTAGAAATTGAAAAAAAATAAAATTAGGGTTTTGAAGAAATTTCTCAATTTCGAATAAGAAATTTAAAATAAGAAAATTACATGTAATGGTCAAAATTGTAACCCACCCAATTTTGATTGACTTTTGACAAAAATACTCTTGCAAAAATGCACATGAGGGACACATGTTCACTTAACGGTCAAATGTTGGTCAAAATTGACGAAGAGACTAAAATTGATCAAATTGACAAAGTTAGGACGTAAAATTACCAAATGAAACTTTGAGGATTATACTTGTATTTCGTGTCAAGTTCTGGAACCATCTGTGAACTTTTTCCTATTTTTTTCATCTTTCATTTTCCAAAACCCTAACTATGACGCCGAATTGCTTACTTTTGATTCTGATTCGTAATCTCTTTCCCTTTTACAGCAAAACCATTTTTCCTATTAACCAAATTCATTAATTTCTTCCCAGTAAAAGAATTACAAGACGCTTTACCCTCCAAATCCAAAATCCTAACTTGATCCCTAACCCTAATAAACTCAAACGGAATGAATTTGTGTTGATACTCATCTTCAATTTTCGTCAATTTGTTCTTGTTTCACCAACCTCTTTTCTTCTTCACACCTGTAAGCTAATTTCTCTATTTTTCCCTCTTTTTGTTGCTTCGTTGTTTTGTCAATAATTTTTCAATAATTTGGATTTTGTTTGTTACTAAATTTTTAATTTTTGTTTGTTAATTTGGAAATTAGGATTATTTTGGGATGAACATGAATATGAAAGGAGAGAGAAAAAAATTAAAAAATTAAAAATATATATAATGGGCCCATTTGTGTTTGACACGTGACATAATTATTAATGACGTTATGACGGAATTGCAAAATAAAACAAAATATGAGCTTGAGGTAAAGTGTTACAAAAATTAGTTAGGGGAATGGTTTGATACAGATGTATGAGTTCGGGGGAAAACGTATATTTAAGCCAAATTTGATTAATGGATTATGTATTTTATACATATCCCAAATTACATTTTCTTTTGTTCATTAAAAAAAAATGTTTATAAAACATATAATATTTTTTCTTATAATTAATGAAGAAAATCATTTTTCTTATATAATAAGTGAACTCATGCAAAAATTTGCAAAGTCTGATATTATGAATTATTTTGGTATAAAAAACCAACTTTTGAAATTAACTCTCGGCTTACTCTCACAAATAAATTTAATATAAATTTGATCGAACAGCTAAAAGCGAGCTTCAATTAAAGCAAAAACACCATAAATGTCAAATTTACAATGGCAGCCGGTATCAAGTTTGAATCTTGCTCTCCCATTTTAATAAGATTCCGCGCTAGAAGCATTGAAGGGCAGGCATTTTACAATCAATTATTTGCTAATACATATGCAGCACTATGGCTAAAAACTCTAAAACTAACACATTTAACTTCGATAATATCCAGTTTATACCAACCAAGACTCTAACCATCTGCAGAAGAAGAAGAATCACAAGGAAAGTGAAGCCGGCTATTTCTCTCTCGAGAAAAAAGGTAACACAAAACGAGGGTTGTAGCGCCTCTAAACCTTAATTGCAGGACAGCTCCCTGATATTGTTAGTTGGTAGCTATACGAGATCTTACTATTCTCAAACTTACTACACGAAGCTTAAGATTGACCAGAATTATGTATCAAGGGTTATAAACCATACACAGTTGGTCAATTATATGGCCAGATGAAATTAAAGCCAATCTGCAACCTAGGAGCTATACCGAGTCTCAAGACTCAAGAAAAAGAAACGGACCCTGTTAAGCCAATGGGTCTAAAATTCATTAAGAATAGTAGCTTCTTTATAAATATAATAACCTGACGACAAACTCAAATAATCCTCATGCATATAAAAATAACTTGATTTTATTGCTATGCGAGTTCGAACATCAAAATATTTTTAACTACTGCTCTGAAGAAACTTAAATGAATCGGTTAAAAAGGAGAACCAATTGGAGCTGAAAGACCAAGATATCGCATTATCTTGAACCGACGACCCTTCTTTACTGATTTCAGTGGATAATTCACCGCCTCCTAAAAATATTTTATTATGGAAAAGTTAGTGTTGGTGGCAATGTTTAAAAAATATGCAAATTTTGGCGATATAAACTCACATCAAAGCGAACTTTTGGCTTTCGTTCCCGCTTGCCCCTCCTGGTTTCAAGGACATCGTCCTCTGTTCTGCTTGAAGTTGATAAAGTCTTATCTGTTTAAACCACAAGCTGAAATTCAGATAAAGTCTTATCTGTTTAAACCACAAGCTGAAATCAGAAACAAGTAACGATCTTCTCGCTTTTTAAGGTAAAAACTTCTAATACACAAACAGATATGAATCAGCTAATACTTCCGTAGATTATGCTTTTATCTTACCAGCATATGAATCAGCGAAAAAACCTTTTCATTACAATACAAAGACAAATATTTGGTCAAAAATTCATCAACCTTCCGCATCAGTATGCCAGTTAAAAGAAACAGATTTTAAATTCTGAGTATAAATGTCTTATAGTCCTTATATCAGCTAAAGAGCTTTTCTCAAGAAATATTTACACTGTAAGTCATTTGATTAATTCCATATCAACAACTCAACGCTAAAAAGTGCCATTGGAACTTTGTATTCATATCTTAGAAACCAAATTTCAGCTAGAGAGCTTTTCTCAAGATAGTTTACAAATGTAAGCATTCTACATGTGCATGTCAATTACACGTCCAAGGCTAGCTTCCATGCTTATAAAAGTGAAGGCTGCTAATTTAATACCCTCGCATCTGATGAGGGGAACAATCAGAAAGTTAAAAATAAACATTACACTGCACATCAGAATAAAGGAAGTAAAGGGCCTGATTTTCTTTGCACAGATGAGATTGTCATATTTGACTAAAATGCAATGATGTTAACTAGAATATGATTGGCCGAAACTGAATTTCAAAGAATAATATATAAAGGAAAAGAATAATGATGAGGCTATATCATACAATTGACAATATTTCACAAATCTACTTTAGCGACTTCCTCATAGAATCTATTTCAACTTTCCCATAAACTGTAGAAGGTAAATGACATATTCGGGTATATCTATAAGTCATACCAGATGACTGATCTTGCTGATGTGCATAACTGGTGACAGGGCTTCCAAACAACTGTCTACCTGAACTTAAACGGTCTTTCCTGTCTAAGGCCTGCAATTATGTTATAATACAATTGAATATACGAATAACAAATTTAAGTTGGAAAAAAAATTGAAATTAAACAATAACGAGAGCTAATGTTTTTCAGTAAGATAAATTTATACTTGTTTTAAGGCATCTTGAAAATCCTCCGAAGGGTTACAGCTTCTTTCTTCAAAAGACTGAAAAATTACCCATGAAAGAATATTTGGTGAGAACATGGAAATGGACAGTTATATATTAATATATCAAACAAAAGAAGCATGCTACAGGTTATAGAGGGCTGTCACAGGGAAAAGGGGAAGAAAAAACAAAGTGGAGAAATCGTTTCGTGGGCTGGAAAATGGACTTTTATTTTCACAATATGGTATTGAAACTACAACAATATGTAAATATGTAATCTTCCCGAGAAGCACGACAAGGCCTACACTCACATCCTCGAGTTGTGAAAGATCTCTAGCTGGATCAACCCAAGCACTGCAAAGCAATACAGAAATTATAGCTCATACAAACCCCAATTTAGCCAGAACAGTAGCCTCAGGGTAGAAAACCTACCTATTATTGTTCCCATAAAACTGTACTAAAACATGTCCATCAGCACCCTCGTTTCTGGAATCAACTAGAGTGGATCTTTCTCCCATGATCTGAGAACATCAATTTATCAATCTAAAGTTCTTAAATCAGTTGTTAACATAGAATATTTTAGAATGTAAGATCACAAACTAATTGACAATGAAATTTGATTAGAAAGAATTGAATAGGTATAACAGCCAAATTTCAGTATTTTACTGTCTTCCCTATGCGTATAAATATTTTGTTATTTCAGCCAACACAGGTCAGAGGTTAGAAAGCAAATATAATGATTTTTTTAATCTGAAGAGTTCAATACATCAGAAGATCATAAAAGTCAGAAAAAATATCTAGGAATTTGAAGAACTAATATATTTATCTGAAGAGTTCAATATAGTAGTATATGCTTAGAACCATGCATAATCCAGTCTAAAAAAGTCAAAATTCTCCTAGACTAAAACACGTTGCAATGCAAACCATGTTCCAGCAGTGAATTATATTTCCAAGTCAGAGACAACAAACAGACCATAATTTAAAATCTTGAAATGCCATAAGATTGATTGATGCCCTAGTGGGAGAAGGATGCAAATCATGAAGTTCCCAAAATTCGTTCTCTTGTATCACCTAATGATACTTTTAGCTGTAAATTGCTTCCTTTACTTTAATGGCATGAATACGAATAACAAGATTCGGATAAAATGAAAAAAGATAAAAGACAGATAAAGAAGGTTCACTAAGGAAAATCATTAAATTGCAGGCATCCATCTGTAGAAAATCATGTCAAAATTTCTTATCTTACAAACTTTTAGATAATAGTTGCCTAACCTGGCAGGTTGGCAGTAA
Source organism: Francoa sonchifolia (assembly GCA_036897585.1). NCBI lineage: Eukaryota > Viridiplantae > Streptophyta > Magnoliopsida > Geraniales > Francoaceae > Francoa > Francoa sonchifolia. Next base: position 4,517 of record JAYMTB010000555.1, on the reverse strand, counting down.
AGAAATCAAAGGTCATGGGAGGTGAACAATTTAAAATTTGATATCGAGAAGACGGACATAAATTATGTTTTCCTGAGAGAATCTTATATTCACCAAAGAAAGCTTCTAGACGGGTTTACTCAACCACAATACAAATCGAAATTAGTTTCCCATTCAGGTTAAATTAAAATCCGGTTGCAATTTGAGTTATCTACTGTCATATATGAATACATCCATCTTTATTAAGTTATATATAAGCAAGGGCTAAGATTGTTGCTTACAATAAACTTAAAATTCCTAATATTAAGTAATCAGGGCAGTTGATGATATGGTTAACTCTTTGCTTGAAAAATCTGTCTTTCAATTTATTATAACACTAACATGTGTATTTTCCTAAACTATCCAATTCATAAATTTCTAAATACTGGATCCTAGTGGAAAAAACGTATCATTAGCATGATAAAGTGCAAAAGAGTCATCACAATGTCACATGGAATTAAAACAGGACAGTAAGAGTAACCTACTTCAGCAGGCCACCATGTTTGGGAATCTGTTTTGGCCCAAACAACAGTTCCTTGAATTATGCTAAGCCCATTAGTTTCTGCAACTTGAGATTCCTCGGGGGTACATTCCAAACTCGTACCAGCATTACTGTTTTGTTTGCTGATATTCCTATAAAATAGAAAAGTTAGTCATTGACGTAAACCTAAGTTCAACTGAATATACAGACAGACATATGCCTTTCTTTAAATTTATGACACTCAGAAAAAATGCGGAAGCTTGTCTAGAGTCCAAAAGTCAAAACAGACAAATGTATCAAAGGTCTTTAGGAGAGGAAGTGATATCTATGAGAGATGGTGGTCTACATAGTGCCTAGAATAATTGCAAAATAAAGGCTGGAATTGATCAGAAAAAGTTTTCTTACTCCTAAATCAGATCTCAAGTCAACAATTACCATCAAACACACTCTTACTTAGATAGTTAACTCGTTCTAAATGGTCGTTGCTACAAAAGTTAAGATTGAGATTGAAATATTGTAACTTTTTTACTACCAAACTCAGCAACTGCACCATTTAGCAGCTAAAATTGCATGCTCTTTTTTAATATTTTGAACCTAGATCGAAAGTATAGATAAGCAGCACAGTAGCCTTAATCTACACATGCATAGATGGAATATGTAAGTAGTACTTAATGAGCCATAAGAAATAGACCAGATGCATATAATGACCAATGCACAACTTATTATAGAATACATTTTTGAACAAGTATATGTCATTCATTTTAACACTAGTAGGGCCATGCCATGCATAAGTAATAAACAAACCTACTGCAGTGGCCAAAATGTGCATTTTGGTCAACACTCTCAACTTCTACAATTGGGACTTCTATAAAATTTGAGGAAAACTCCAGTCCTTTGTCCTCGGACTTGTTGCATCGAACGACAGGAATCTCTGGAAATTTCTTTCCTTTGCCCTTCCTGTCAACCAAACTATTTACGGTGACATTAGATGATCCGTCTTTGCCACATGATGAACCCAGTGAGGAACCTGTAGATAAAATGTTAAAACACAAAAGGTGTCATTAAAGGGCGAAGACAGAATTAAACATCATCTAACATACTATCTTGCACAGTATAAAAATTTCAGAAAGCTCACTTCTTTAAGATACCTGCATGAAGTCAAAAAGGTTAAAAAATGAACAAAGAGGAATAAAGTCAAGTACCGTAAACAATAACAATGTAGCTACCTAGATCTCACATTGTATTAAGTGTAGTCTTCATCATCCAATACCAAACAACTGTCTCATCTGTGAGTTCACTAGACTTAGTTTAAGAGCCATACAATATTCGATGGGAACTTTCTAACACATATTACCCAACTTTGAGCTGGGGTATAATACACATCTCATTCAATCCTGAAAATTTGTCAAACTACTTATTCATTGACACACAACACATTGTAGCCCACAAAAATCAGAGTTTGCTGCATGGTAGTATCATGGGCTACTCTAACCCCATTTTTAACGACCCATATCCTCGGTGTGTGCGTGCGCGTGCTTCATACTCACACATCAAATACCAAAACAACAATCTACTTACTTGATTCACCACATCAGTTATACAATCAAGATTGTCAGAGTACTAATCAGAGGTGAGCCTCCCGCATTCATATTACTTAACTTTGGCATGTTATTGCATAATGAATTAAATATGCAAATGATTGAGGAATTTTCATTTCATCGTATATATATACAACATCAAAAGAGCTGATCTTGCCTTTTTTTATTTGTGTAAAGTATGATCTTATGCACACCTAATCTAGTTAAAAGCATGACTGATGAAAAGTTAATCCTTTATTCCTCCAATCCAACTTAACACACATATACAAATTTCATAGTCCGTCAATGTGCATTTTAGTAACAAACAGCAATTAGAGATAAGTTTTGTTGCTTCACCTAGCTTCCCACCTAAAGACATAATGAAATTAAGCTCATTGTTGGGGAGTTATTGATTTCTATTCCAACCCGATAATTGAAAACAAATATAGAAGTGTCATTACATCCAAGGTGCAGCTATTCTACTTCTGATTATAATGATATGTCACATTGCTTCTGACCTATTCCTCTCAACCTTTAAGACAGGATTAAAAGTTTAACTAATTGATGTGAATTAATTGATCTCTACCACAACATAGACATAAAAAGTATCAGAATTCAATGTGTAAGCGGTCAGCATGTATCATACCAATTACCCCTCAAACTCAATTCAGAATGCGTAATTAAGTTATTTAGTCTATCATTCAGTCTGCAGCATCCCATACAATACTAACATTCTCAAAGACACTCTTTTCTTGGGAAGCCCAAAGGAATGTCAAAAATATTGATTAAAGTTAAACAACAAATCACTAACCAATACACACAAAATCACAATCAATTCACATAAACCAACATCAAATTCACCAAATTAACAAATCAAACAAAATCTCAACCTCAACAAACATCACAAACAAAACACAATACCTTGATTCGACGGAGAAGAAGAACAAAAGAAATTAGAGAAATCAGTGCGGCGTTTGGGTGGAGTACTTCTAGGCTGCTGACAATACTTGGAAATATTATCAACATGATCCAATTTCTCCCTCTTCTTCCTAACATAAGTCTTGATAATTCTCTTGCTCGCCATTGCCGTAAATTGCAGAGAATTGCCCCTCCGGTCGCGAGGGAAAAAGGGGATTAGGGTATTTCAGAGAGAGACAAAAAACCCTAATGGAAAAAACTGATTTTTGCAAATAATTGATCAAAAATTTTGGTAGCATTGTTGCAATGGATTTCTCTCTCTAGCTGCTCAGCAATACACAGTTTTTTTTTTCTTTATGAATTAAATATTTGGAAATTAAAATTATCCATAAAAATATGATAAACAAATTAATTTTTTTCCTAAACATATTTATTTTCCACAAGTAGTCAATTTGTTTTTTCTAATTTTGCTATAAATTTGTAAGGTGTAATAATTATACTTGGTTTTTTTTAATAAATTTTGGTTTTCTTATAACTTTTATTAATGGATAATGATATGAAATTTAAACATTAGACTAGTGGTGCACAAAAAGCCCGGGTCCGAAAGCTCGCCATGCTCGGCCCGGTCAAAGCCTAGCCCGGATAGGCCGGGCCTAGGCCTGGGCCGACCTGTCGAGCCTAGGGCCGAGAAAAATGTTGCGAAGCCTGGCCCGGCTCAGCCCGAAGCCTGGTCAATAAAATATAATATTTTGAATTCTAACAGTCATTTTTATATAAAATGATAATTTTACCATTCCCAACAGCCATAAAACGCTAGTTTTAGGGGTCTTTTGGTCCAAATTATTCTAACAATTATATTTTCACTTATAAAAATACTCACTCTATCATTTCATTTTTCACATAAAAATCAAATTCTCTCATCTCACATTCTTTTATCTTATCATCTCCCACTCAATCTCAAATTTTCATATTTTTCGCAATCTTTTAATTTCAATTCGATCTCAAGTTTAGTTATTTATTTTCATTCAAAATTTATCTTATTTACTATTACCATCATTATAGATTCTTTTTCTCAATCTCAAAGTTATCAAACTCAAATCTCGAAATTGTCTTGCATAATCGAATATCCGAAATTTGGAATCATTTCGATAAAGTTTCCATAATCCAAGAAGATGGTTCCAAAATTAAAAAGGTAAGATGTAAAATTTGCACGGTTTTTTTTTCACTTAAAGTAATTCTATTCTCGTTCGACATTATGGTGGATGTTCGAAAAATGTGGTTAATACAAACAAGACCACATTTGGAGCTACGATCAACAATTTCAACAAGAATTCCAAAAAAAATTGGTGATCCAAAAAGCGCTTCCGTTCAACCACTTTGACGACCCCCTATACACCAACTACTTCCAGCAATCGATGCAACCGAAATATAAACAGGTTAGTCGCACTACTCTTAGACGTGATGCACTTAAACAATATTTAAAAACTAAAAAGAAATTGATAAAATATTTTCAAAAATTTGAA
>JAYMTB010000554.1:0-13686 GCA_036897585.1 Francoa sonchifolia | reverse complement strand
TTGGTTTCTAGCATCTTCCTGATGCTTCCAGTATCAGTGTTTAGATTATGCAGTCTTAAAGTTAAGGTAAGTCAAGTTTAAAAACTAAGTAGATTATGCAGCATTCAATTCCCAAAATAAGATGAATGACGAGACAATTGTGTGTATATATTTTTTTTCCTCTTTTCATGATCTTTTTTTATTCCTTTACATTGTTTATTCACCAGGATTCTATTAATATGATGGATTTTTCTTGTTGGTTGTAGTATCATCAATATTATTAATGTTTCCACAATTTTTGTGTTAGGCTGAAATTGGTTCCATAAGTTCAGACATAAAAATTCTTCAGGAGAAGTCTACGGATATCGATCTGAAGCTTACGAATCGCAAGGTATCATTGTTACATGCTAAAGTCTGTATCACTTGGAACTAGGAAACCCAATAATATTTGCTTTTGGATTATCTTGAATGTTGATGATGCCTATCCTTTCGTAAACTACTTTCTAGTTAGGGGTTACAGTGCACTTTTCAGCTTGTTCCATGTCTTTGAGATTTGAAGTGCACTGGGAGAGACGATGTTTGTCCTTTATTCTAGTTCTTTTGTTTTTTTTATTGTTCTGTGCATTATCTTGTTCTACCTTATGTCATCTACTCATATCTTTACTCAATGCTCTCTTATGTGTCATTTACAAGTTTTGTAGCCTTTCATTAGAGTATTGTATGATCAATTACATGACTGAAAGCCATATTTTTCAACTACATTTTTCGTCTAAAATCATCATGTTTTCTTTTCCCACCTTTTGTTTATGCTTCCTCAGTCTTCCTCTTATCTTTAACTCTTTATCAAGATACTTGTAAATAGTCCGATTATGGATTTCTTCTTTAATTTTTTTCCAAACATTAATTTATGTTTCCCATAAAACAGGTTGTTCCATTTTTCTCTCAATATTTTAATACTAAGCTTTTGACATCAATGATTGTAATTGGTTAATCTTATCCACCAGGTGGCAGAATCACAATTGGCGAAATTTGTTGAAGACATTATAGTTCCGCCAAGAATGGTAGACATAATTGTTGATGGAGAGGTATTTTTTTGTTATTGTTTCCATGTACATTTTTTTTATGTATACATGACTCGTATGATTTGGGTGAAGATAGCAATAGTAATAGTAAAGAGAAATAGTGCCCTGACGCATAATCTTGTCTGTGTTAGAGAAATAAACAAACAAAAATCATCCCCAGATCCTGGTATGAGATTCTGTGTTTGTCCTGATGCATTTGCTGGATCTGATGCCTGTAAGAAATATATATGTATCTATATATATTTTTGAGATCATCTGAACCACAAACCCAATATTTCTTAGTTAGGTGCTCACATTGAAAAATAATACAAACTTCCTATGCACTTAAAGGTGGTGTCATCCACTTCATAATACCAATACCATTCCTAATTCTGTCAATTAATCATCTTTTAAGCTTAAGAAATTTAGATTGATGATTTTGGAGCTAACTCGGGATGCATTTGAAGTTGTCGTCGTCATTCGCTTCATTAAGATTGTCATTGTAGATTGGTGTTGTTATATGTTATCTATTGCTGCTGTAATTTTTGTGTTGATTAGTTATTAAGAGCAACTGCATCATATGGGAATTTCATTCTCACTTACATTGTTGAAGTAAAATTCTTGTTCAGGTCAATGATGAATATATGAGAACTCTTCAAGTTCTAAGTAAGAAGCTGAACTTTGTTGAAGTGGATCCTATGGTTAAAACTTCGCAAGCTCTAAAAGATGTCCAGCCTGAGCTTGAGAAACTTCGGCAGAAAGCAGTTTCCAAGGTGTTTAGCCAGATTTAGCCAATACACTTGCTAATTTTGAGTATGAGTAACTTCTGCTATTATAAAGCATCAAGTATGGTGTTATGCTTGAAATCATTCATATTATGCATGCCGTACTTTTTAATTTGGAGATGTTTCTGCTATATTAATCATGTACATGTTAGTTTAGACAATAGTTTCTAGCAGCAATTATTATAAAAAAGATTCTTCAGAAATAATGGGTAAACAAGTAGCTAGTAGCAACTCCTTGTGGTTGGAATTTGTATTTTTGTTGAGTTGTTGATGCATAGTTACCACTGTATTTTATCTATAACTAATTAATTTATTAGTCAAACATTTAAATTTCCGTGCTCCGTATTTTCTCCTCCCTTGACTTTTGTATTAGTATAAACTATCTCAAGACATTGATTCCAAGTATAAAATAACTACCATTTTTTAATTGATGCAATCACCTAGTAAACTGTAAACCTTTTAAGGATCTCTCTGGGCATTTGGAATCTGAATAACATTCATCTGATAGGATTTGAATAGGGCATTAAGTGATCTTGATTGCTATTTTTATTATAAATTTAAAGTATCTTATGAACTCAAATTTTACTGCATTAGCTGCATGGTAAAAAGTACAAGCAAAACTCTTTGTAACTGTTTTAATTTTACAGGTGTATGAGTTTATGGTTCAGAAGCTCTATGCATTACGAAAACCCAAAACAAATATTCAGATCCTTCAACAAAGTGTTCTTCTAAAGTACCAGTGAGTTCTGTCTCTATTATATAGTGACCAGGTTTCCATTTTTATTTGTATGGCTTATCCGTAGCTTTTTCTTGTCTTTTTCTCTTTCTTATTCATATGATTACGAACTAGCTAATTCAGTTCAGCTTAAATTTTTCCCAGATTCAGTTTATAAGAGTTAATTAAGTTCATCCCAGAAATCAAAGTAACTGTTAATGATATATCTAATTTTTATTTTTGACACAATTTTATATTATAGCATGTAAAAATTAATGAAATTAGTCTTGTACTTAAGACTGCTAGTAATATATATTGTTTTTCAAGCATGTGGACCAATGACAAACTTGATTAATTTTTTATAATATGAACATGAAATTCTAGGTACGTTATTTCCTTTCTGAAAAAGCATGGAAAGGAGGTATATATTGAGGTCCGTGGAGCATACATCGATACAATGAACAAGGTTAATTTGATACAATTTAAAATTTATCTTTGAATAAGAATTTTCCAATACTGTCACTTGTGTACTTTTTTTTTGGTGTTGAATTGAGATCGATGATGTAATAAAGGACTGTATGTAATCTAATAATATTCTTCCGTAAGATTAATCAAAGCCTTTTATACTTTCAGGTTTTAAGTACACATTTTCGTGCTTATATTCAAGCACTGGAGAAATTACAGTTAGATATAGCAACATCTAGTGATTTGATTGGTGTGGATGCCAGGAGCACAAGTCTTTTTTCAAGAGGAAGAGAACCACTAAAAAATCGTTCTGCTGTTTTTTCTCTAGGGGAGAGGATAAACATTTTGAAGGTTTTTATCTGCTCCTGATAATTATGGCTTACTATGCTCACTCATGGAATTAAATTTAGTTTCTTGTAGAAATGGCTAAGTAAATCATATCAGAATTGCTTCTTTTGGGGACTGTCTGTAATAGGTTTTGCATTGTTCCACTGTGTCTCATTCTATTTCTTAAAAATGTCCATTAAAAATTCATCATTTGGTTTATCTATAAAAGATTTCATTTGTTATAGTTAGAACTCGTGCAATAATTAAAGTCATTCCGTAATCTATCACGATAAACTATTATTTTCTTAACAAATAAACAGACTTTTTGTATCCATTACAGGCTAACTGGATTCCTTGTTTTGAATATTCATGAGTTTCAGGAAATTGAGCAGCCGGCATTGATTCCACATATAGCTGAAGCTAGCTCCCTCAAGTATCCTTATGAAGTACTATTTAGGAGCTTGCAGAAGCTGCTTATGGATACTGCTACCTCGGAGTACAATAGCTTTTCCAGTCCATTGACATTGTTTTTAATTCCAGGGAATTTGTAAATCCATAATCTTAGCATGGTGACATTTTTCTCATTCTGCAGGTATCACTTTTGTGATGAATTCTTTGGTGAAGAATCGATATTTTATGACATCTTTGCTGGTAACTATGAGTCTATGACTTTATATTCCTGATTGATACTTGTAAAGTGTTTTCTGCTTGTACTCTGATTCATTAATGCAAAAATGATTACGTCAGAGCAACCATTGTCATATACCTAAATCTGAGCTACTATGGCCCCGATCAAACTAGTTAAAGTACTTTAGCACCAAGAAAAAGAGTTGTCGACTTGTGGTATTAAGGATGTTTAAAATATTTTTGCTGGTCTAAATTACATGTAGACATGGAAGTTGCTTCTTATATGCTTTAGTTTTTTAAATTTTCAGGCCCCTTAGGCGTCATGGATGAGCACTTCAATTCAATACTTCCAAATTGTTATGATGCTATTGGTGTAATGCTTATGATTCGCATAATTCACCATCACCGGGTAAGTTTTTGAGATTGTAGTATTACGAAACAGTCCAATTATGTTTATTCTAACGTCATTAAGTTTCTTCAGGCTGTGACTCCTATTAGTTACTATCTTTTGATGATATTCTTTTCCTTCTCCAGCTCATTATGTCTCGACGGCGGATTCCATGTTTGGATTCGTATTTAGACAAGGTCTGCATATTCGTATTTTAATATTATATATCTCGTAGTTTACCTCTGGTTCTAAGACCACTAGTTCTGGTGGGCGACATGATTGATTCCCTCATCAAATTCGCGAGGGAAGTCCTCGAGTGAAGTCTTTGCAAGCAGTATATTCTGATGCAGTAATTACAGATATATGTCACCTGCATGATTGCTTCCCTCATCAAACTCATATATAATTAGTTTTATAGTTGTTATACCTAATATTAGCAACTCTTAACTTCTGTACGGACATACATCTGTTTGTGGTTGAGAATAAAGCTCAGAGGAAGTCATGGTTGAAGTTTAAATTTTTAGTACATCCTTTGACTTCCTCTTTTACGTGCAAACTATAAACTTCAAAATCAGGATTAAGATGCTCAATGGTAGATTTACAAGTTCTGCAACATCAGTTGAGTTGTGAAATCTATCTCAAGCTAGTTCTTCTTTAGTACTTTGTGGTAGTTCACAATAAAACTTGGTTCCTTTTCAGTAGTTTAATCTTTGGCATACTTCCCAGATAGTTGGGTTGCACATCCAGTCACAACTAGGTAGTTGAAGAAGCACAAATGAGATTACAACCTAGATTTAGTCTAATATTTGGCGGAACTGTGCAGGTTAACATTTCCCTATGGCCTCGTTTCAAGATGATATTTGACTTGCACCTCAATAGCTTGCGCAGTGCAAATGTGAAAACTTTATGGGAAGATGACATTCATCCTCATTATGTCATGCGGCGTTATGCTGAATTTTCAGCTTCACTTATCCACCTCAATGTTGAATATGGAGATGGCCAGGTTGAACACATTCAAAATTAGATTATATTTTTAAAGGTGAATTAAATAAATAGTATTTCTTAATGTTTCCAGCTTGAATTGAACTTGGAACGGCTGAGAATGGCTATTGACGACTTGCTTATTAAACTTGCGAAAACATTCCCAAAATCGAAGCAACAAAGTGTGTTTCTTATAAACAACTACGATATGACAATTTCCATACTGAAGGTAAGGATCTGTATTTTGTCTTCTATGTGAACTAAACATATCTGTCTCGTCAAAAAGGAGGAAGGTTCCAATTTTTGGGTTCAACCGAGGAATAGATTTTCCTGGATAGTTTACTTAGCTTCATTAGAATGTCCATTAGATGAACGACATATCTTTATGTGCTATTTGCTTTTGAACTCTAGAGTATTATTCTCAAGTTTAAAATTGAATGTAGGAAGCTGGCCCAGATGGTGGAAGAATTCAACTTCACTTTGAGGAACTGTTGAAGAGCAACACAGCACTATTTGTGGTAAGCAACTGTTGAATAGCTTTTAGATTTGTTGAGAGATATGAACTTCATCATTAATTCTCTTTTTCTAATTGAGATGAAGGAAGAACTTCAATGGAGATCATGATGTTCAACAGTAGTAGTAAAGTTTATCACTATGCTATATTTATTTCTAAATTTCCATACTTTGAAACATAAAGGGAAGAAAATAGAACCTTTTACAAAATTACGTCTGTATACCTTACCTCTAAGGAGAGAGTTTGGGTAGGGGGGAGCCATTTGCTTACATTGTCACATTCCTGTTCATACTAAGCAGAATTTGTTTGCATCATGAACCCCAATAGTTTCCTCTTTCTAACTCCACAAGCTATTTTGCTGGACGATAGCAAATTAGGGTTTGGGAGAAGAATTTTGTCTTTCCGGGTTTAGAAATTGAGAACACCATTCCCAAACCAATCAGATGCTTGTTGTAAAGGTTACATTGATTGGTGAAACTGCAGTATTTGTTTGAGACCATTTGTTCTCTTCGTGAAGTGTTCGCGTTTGGGTTTTTATTTAGTTTTATCTGTTTTTCTCTGCAGGAAGAACTGCTTGTAGAGCATTTTGGTGATTTAATCAAGTTTGTAAAGACTAGAGCCTGTAAGTATTGCAATAAACATCATATCCTACTTCTTAACATTCCGAATAATATACCGGACAAAGTGGCTAACTTGCACTTTATTTATTAGCCGAGGACACGAATACTAGTTCTGAGAGACCCATAACAGTTGCGGAAGTTGAGCCTCTTGTGAAAGACTTTGCTAGCAGATGGAAATCTGCAATAGAACTGATGCACAAGGATGTCATCACTTCTTTTAGTAACTTCTTATGTGGTATGGAGATTTTGAGGGCTGCATTGACACAGCTGCTACTCTATTATACCCGGCTCACAGATTGCATAAAGAGAATCCCTGGTGGAACTGGGCTAAACAAGGATCTTGTTTCTATATCTTCGATAATGTATGAAATCAGGAAATACTCGAGGACATTCTGAACTGGTGAATTGATGCCCACTAAGAAAGATTCCTCCGGACTCTTTCATATGAGTCACCACAATTGTCAGGCTGCTTTGGCCTTGTCGACTAATATACTTCGGAAATCATTTACTAGTATATAGGATTTTTGCAAATCATTTCGGATGAGTTAAAACATGTGCCAATTATGGTTATAGAATCTGTATTGTTGTAAATGTAACATATTTTGAAGATTAGGATCTTATTTTTACGCATTTTAATATGCCTAGTTTCTTATTTTACATTGTAGCAAAACTGTATCTGTTGGGCAGAAGAGTTTGCTCTTAAATTTGTAAGGGTAACATTTTCATGGAGTGGACCGGACCAAACAGAAATAGGCCCAGTTAAATATAGACTGATATGAAGTAATCGTGGACTGGATCAGATCCAACAGAAATAGGCTCATTTAAATCTAGGCCGGTCTGAAATTATACTGGGCCAAATCCAACACAAATAGGCCCATTTGGAATGACAATAGCCCAAATTACAAGTGTGCATCTAACGTTGAATTTTGAATTTATATCTGAAGTTGGACGGTCACGCTTTTGTAGCCGTTATGCGGTGTAAATATCAGATCTGACGGTGAGAAGTGTAATCGCCATTTTGAAGTAGAGCGACAGATTGGGAGGAAAAAGAGAGAGAGAGAGGTGTCTGCGTTGCTTGCGATTATGGAGAGATTGATCGATTCAAATCGATTAAGAGACTAGGAGGTGAGAAATTTGAATTTCTGATATGGTTTTTGTTTTTTTTTTATTGTGCTTCTTGATCTTGCTTTCGATATAGGGTTCTTGAAACATTTTATCATGAATTTCTGGTTTTGATTTAGGGTTTTAGTTCTTCTTGCCGAAAATCTTTTCTTTCTATTGTGTAATGATTTTATGATATGGTGTTTGGTTATTCATTGTGCTTCTTCTTGATCTTGCTTTCGATTTAGTGTTCTTGAAATATCCTGAATTTCTGGTTTTGATTTAGCGTGTAGTTGTTCTTGCGGACGATCATTTCTTTCTAGTGTGTTATGATTTTACATATGTTTTTTTTTTATTCATTGTGATTATTGATCTTGCTTGCAATTTAGGTTTCTTGAACATATCATGAATTTCTGGTTTTGATTTAGGGTTTAGTTGTTCTTGTGGAACATCTTCTTTTTCTATTGTGTAATGATTTCTGGTTTGTACTTGGGGATTTTGATATTGTTTGTTTTTTCAGCTTTGAGATGGAAGAAAATCTGATTAATATAGTTATTATTGCCCAAGATCTTTTCTTTATACACATTTTCGCTTAATTGGAATAGGGTTTTGATGTTCTCTGTTTTTTGCCATTGAAATAGTGTAAAGTCTGATTTATATAGCTATTCTTGTCAGAGATGTTTTCTTTTTTATGCATTTTCCCATAGAAATTATGGAATCAACTTTCCAGCAGCACAAAAACAAGAAAGTTTTGATATTTTTTGAATGTCCTTTGTCCTTATTATTATCTCTTTGATCAAAACGAATCAGAAAATTTTACATGTTTTTTAAACAAACCCTAATCTCAAATCACCCAAAATCAGAAGAAGTTTTCCTCTTTTGAAATCCTGTTTGGGTTAATTTTGTTCTATTAGAGGAAAAGGGCTTTTGATTTAGGGTTAGGGTTTGTTTGGACTTTGTTTGATTTGTTGTGGATTTTGAGGGATTTGTTGAAATGGGGATTGAAATTTCTGATGAGTTGTTAGAGACTTTTCTTCCTATTGTGGTTTATTGGGTGTATTCAGGGATTTATGTTGTTCTTGGATCGTTGGATGATTATAATTTGCATTCAAAGAAAGATAAGGCTATTCTTGTCAAAGATCTTTTCTTTTGTTTTACATTTTCGCATTTGAGATTTTTGTTATGAGTTTCTAGTTTGATATAGTGCCCTGTGTATCAGTGAATACTTATTATTTGGCATAAATCCTTTATGCTTCTGCAACTACCAAATATTGGCTGCAATTTCTGTGTGTTTTTTTTTCTCGATTCTGTTTAAATTTCCAAAATTAAGATACTAGTTATGATTTTAATAGTACTTCCAACTTTGTTCTACTTTCTCTCAAATTTGTTTTCTCATCAATCTTAAAATATTTATGAAAACTAAATTTTACTTTATACCAACAAGAATACTCTAAACCGAATAATATCAAATCATGATATTATATGATATACATAAATTTAGAAAACTATTTGTTGGTAAGTCGATTTTGTGCCGACTCGATCCTACCCGGAGTGATCCAGAGGAGCCCATTTCAGTGAGATTTGGCCCTAGGCCTATGGTTGGATAAAGTATTTCGGATGTCGAACTCGCTGTGTGTTTAGTCTACTAAATATTGTGATAATAAATCCTAAATTAATTAGACTGAAATAAAGATTGATTTTTGGTAATTACTAATTAAAACAATTGATTGAAAACAAATTAAGAAAGAAATCAAGTAGAGAACTTCTATGAAGAAAATTTGGAGTCTTGATTTTACTGTATTAGCATAATTCTTGGTTTTTCTAATGTATGCAAATCTTTCTATCTTAATGAGTAAGTCGAGAATCTTAATTCAATTTTTTCTCCTCTCTCAAGTGCAGACGAATCTATCCAATACTAGCCAACCCTATGAGTCCATGATAATAAGGATGCATTAGGTGCTATGCTTCTTTTATCTAGTGACTTCATAAGAATTGTGGCAATTTTCGATCGCTCACTCATCTTAGGTTATGAGTACTCATAGTCATATCTAAGATTACCTTTCTTTAGTGCCTAGTCTTAGATAACTAATCATTTTATGGGTCGCGAAACCAAAAAAAACATGATGTGCAGATAACGTAAACACGTTGAGTAAAGAGATTAAGAGAATACAATATCAAACTTTAAATCATAATAATCTAGTTGGTTACATCAATTCTCTAGAATACATATTAAATTTATACTTAAATTAATTAAACACTCACAAAACATGTTCATAATCGTAGAAGGATAAAGAAGAATTAATCGAGAATTCGTCAGTTGTCAATTGACTTGTTCCTTTTCGATCCCTTTGTTCTTCAAATCAGTCGTCCCCTAGATTTTCCTCTTTTGTGTTACAATCTGTCTATTTATAGGTCTAAGGTTAAATCCCAAAATTTGGAACAAAACGGACTTCCAAAAATTTAAATTTCCTAAATTGTTGCAGAGAATATTTTGTTTCCAAAGTTGGATTCGTAGTGGCATCGCAGCGGTAGGGTCACTAGAATTTCGTGCTCGATGGCAGTCTTGTGGGCACCGTGACACTGTCTTCTCTGGACTCCCTTAACGATCTTTTTGTTTCTTCAGCCTTTTGTTCCCTCTTTCGTATAGCGATTTTCTTTACTTCATATTTGCTTGAAATAATTCTGAATTCACTAATTCTTCACTATTTTCAATGACCTATGACAAAATCAGAAAAACATAAATTAAGTATCTAAAATCTCGAGAATCAACATCATAATAAGTGTAAAAGGGTGACAGGGCGAATTAGGCCTATGAGTGGATCCAACTCCGATGGACAAGTGCGGTAGCTACATCAAATATGGACACATGTCAGTGTGTGGGTATGCGTTTTGTACATGTGCCCATGAGAGAGAAAAACCTCACTCGCTTACTATAAATACCTCATTTATTATCACAAATAGGGGTTGATTAATCATCATTCAGAGACTAGATGAATATTCATTATTGTTATTTGCTCAAACCACAAACTACATCAATGAGACATTCTAGAAGCTTATAAGATTCAATTGGCATACACCTTTATGGTTGTCAATTGTCGTTGAAGCTGCCAAGGGACAAGATTTTGTCTCCAAATGAAATCTTGTAGCTAAAAGTTCTCTTAAAAATTTACCCCACAAATTTTGTTTGATTTATGACTTAAGTGCAATAATACCCTCCAAACTTATACATTTGTAACAGTGTCTCCCAAACTCTTATTTGTAACATGTTACCCCTCAAACTCTTATTTTGTCTCAATTTTGCAATTCCGTTAAAACTGTCGTTTAGTCGTCCTACGTGGACTACTGCTTACCTTGTCAGTCATGCCATGCCACGTGGTGGTGTGGGTCATTTTCAACTGTCAAAATTTATAGGTTGAGTTTTTTATTTAGCCCAAGCTTGCGTCCATCCATGGAGGTAGCGTTTCATATATTTGTAGAGGGAATGTTCGATTCAAAGACATTGGGTTAGGGTTAGTGTCTATAGTCGATGGAAAGACTGAAAAAGGATTCGGCGTCGTTGTCTATAGGGTCAAGTTCTGGCTGAAGCCCAACACCTTGGCCCAAAACCTGATGCTCATGAAGCGCACTTGACTGAGACTCAAGACCGGACTGAAGCCCAGCATTCACGACTTGCGTTTTTCCCGCACCTGAACCCAGAACTTGACCCTATAGACAACGATGCCGAATCATTTTTCAGTCTTTCTATCGACTATAGACACTAACCCTAACCTAATGCCTTTGAAACGAACCTTCCCTCTGCAAATATATGAAATCCTACCTCCATGGATAGACGCAAGCTTGGGCTAAATAAAAAACTCAACTGTTAAATTTTGACCGTTGCAAAAGACTCACACCACCACGTGGCATGGCATGGCTGACAAGGTAAGCAGTGGTCCACGTATGACGACTAAACGACAGTTTTAACAGAATTGCAAAATTGAGACAAAATAAGAGTTAGGGGTAACATGTTACAAATAAGAGTTTGGGAGACATTTTGTTACAATGATATAAGTTTGGGGGTATTATTGTACTTAAGTCTTTATTTATTTTTCACTATTATAAAATATCAAAATTTTCAACTTTATTGGGTTGAACTAAAATAGTAAAATAAGTTTTAGTGTACAAGTTATATTCCATTAATGAAGCAAATGTGCTAGTTTTATATTTCTTTCTAGTTAGTTACTCATATTATAAATTAAAACTAGAAAAGATGAACTAGACATACAGGTAGATAATTGTTCACAAAACCATATTGTAAATAATTTTGGCTATACAAATTTTAAATTAAGTATTAAAATTTTAAATATTTGTTTTAAAATTTAAGTTTTTTTCAATATTATCTAGAACTACTTCTACACCATTAATTATACAAAGAATTTAAAACGGTAGAAGTAGTTTTAGATAATATTATACAAATGATATAATCGACTAATGAATGACTTAAGAAACTCGTTTCTTCTTTCATTCAATTGCCCTAACCAAAATCTTAATATTGTCGTTTTATAATTAATGATAACATAGAGCTTAAGCTCATTATCAAGAGTTGATAGATTCTTTCTTGATTAGTCATTAATTCTACAAATATATAATTAATACCTAATATCATTTCAACTATCGTCATGGGGCAATAGGTGTCCAGTATCAAAGTACAATATATAATTTGTCAATTATATATTGTACTTTTATCATGATCTACATCATATTAGTCAAAATAACGAATAATAAATATGATAAAAGAATTGCAAATGTCATATATTAATCAAAATAATATTGATCAAAATGTGTTGAAATTATTACATAATAAATTTGATTTTGGGCATATTAACTATATCACTAACATCTTTCTCTTACCCATTATTAACGAATAACCATTTTTTCCTTGACTTTATTGAAAGTTATCTCCTTTGATCTCAATCTGCACTCACAGAAATTTCTTAATTCCCAACACTATCACTAAAATATTATTCAAATAATATCATAAAATTTGAACTGATATCCTAACAAATTAATATTAATAAATTTTAGTTATATGCTTATAATTATCAATACTAAATAATATTTGTTTCAGTTAGAAATTAATTTTAAGAAATTCACATGAATTAACAATCTGAAAATCAGTGGCTGGAATTAAGGTGTTAAGTTGTCAATTGTTAGGACATTCGATTTGTCCAAATGAAATCTTGTAGCGTTCTCTTAAAAATTTACCCCACAAATTTTGTTTGATTTATTTACAAAGCGAAAATCTAAATTTTTTACATTTTCTCGTTACACTTGTAATTGAGTTTCCTATATTTTTTCAGGCAAGTCTTGGGAAATAAAATTTCGTTATACTTTAGTAATATGGCTTTATCGAGTATATGCCAATATGAAAAATAGGTCATACAAATTTTAAACGTGACTCTCGTTTAAAATCATAGAGAAAACTTGTAATGAATGAAATACAATTAATTCAATGTTGTAGCGTAGTAAAAATAATGCAATTGAGAAAAAGATAAATGAGAGAAACTATATATTATTTCCCCTTATTTAAATTTGGTATAGTTAAAAAAAAAAAAAAAAAAAAACTAAAGAATGATTAGAAGTGTAACATTAGGGTACATAAATGGACCCTAATAAAAGGGATACAATTTAATTTGATTTTTCAAAGAAATAATAGTGTCGATAACAAAAGATAGGGATACAATTTAATAATTAAATTATGTAGAAAGTTTTAAATATTTTCTTAAAATTTTAATTCCGAGTCGGACAAATTGAATTGAATATTTTTGCCGTGTAATTAAAATAATTAAAAGTGTGAACAAAAATGTCTTATTTGCACATGAATAATTCATGAAATGACTAAAAACATTTGTACCAAAATCTTGAATGAGAAATGATGTACATAGGGCCCAATGGCAATGGAAAATATATTTTAATGAAATGATGCCAAAAATATGAGAAATAGTTGCATGGACTGCAATTTAAAAAAATATAATTTTTTTTTGTTATTAAGGACAGAAAAAGTAATTTAATAAAAGTAATTCTAGTTTGAATTAACTGACATTTTGACCGATTCACATGTGTAAAATATAAATTAATAATTTA
>JAYMTB010000553.1:0-13688 GCA_036897585.1 Francoa sonchifolia | reverse complement strand
TCGCCATTTCTGATGATGAAAACCCTAACCCAGATCACAAAAATTGGAAAGTTTGGACCTTTGCAGTAATTGATTGGGTGATTTGAGAAATGCTCTGAATATATAAGAAATGCTGAAGAAGACTTTTGACTTTGGGCCTAAATGGGCTTCTACTGGAATTACTAAAGGGTTAATTACAAATATTACCCTGTATATTTCTAATATTACAAATAAACCCTGTCATATTTTTTATTTTCACTTAGGTACCACATAGTTTCCATTTTGGAAAAAGAACTCATTTTTTCTCGAATTTCGATTTTAAGATTAAAAAGCATATAAGAACAACAACAAAAAATTGCTAATTATAATTATATCCCCAAATAATAATTAATAATTTTTAAATTATATTAAATTATATTGGAAACAAAAAATTTGATTTTTTACTAAATTTAAATTTCATGGTAGAGAACTGCAAAATAATTTTTTTAGAGGTTTTTGGTATTCTAGCAAATTATAAGAGTGGTTTGTGCAACTATCCCATTTGTAATTAATCTGAATTTAATTAATTAAGAAATTTATTGACTTTAATGGAAAATGGGAAAACGTGGAATTATATAAAAAATCTAGTTTGGTGCATTTTGATCCAATTCAGATTATTTGGTGTATTAAGAACTATACAATAAAGTCTACAAGATTGAATAAATCTCTAATTATTTATATCGCAAATGTTTCATATTTAATGTTCATTTATTATTGTACGCAAAAATTCGAACACAACACTTTCTTAATATTCAATTTCGTGTTAGAAAATTATGATTTAATTAAATTTTATGAATTACTCAAAAGGGTTTTTCACATGGAAATGTTAGGCTTAAAAGTATGGACTTAAATTTAGTTCACATTTTTGTGTGCCTTGTGATTCACAAAATTTGTTCCTTAATAATAAAATATTATTATATTTTAATATGTAGAGTTTGTAAATGGAGAGAATTGATACGTGTGACAAAGTAATATAATTTGGTTATTCGGTTTGTAAATCGAGAGAATTGATACGTGTGATAAGGTAATATAATTTGGTTATTCGGTTACATGTGTAATATTTGAGTAGAGGTGACAATTGAAACAAGATCTGACAAAACGATACGAAGTTAACGGGTTTGAGTTTGCTTTAAACATGACATGCTAAAAAACGTATCGTTCGAGTTAAAAACGCTAAAATTCGTTAGATCCGGATCATAATAAATTCATGACACTAGATGACATGAATCGACACGTTTGCATTTGTATTCGTTAATTTTAAGTACAATTTTCATTTTATTATTTATTTTTACTTAGGTCATAATATGTTGGATTAACCCGTTTGAATATGAAACCATCCGATTATATAACAGACGAGGTTATAATCCGACCCGACACAATTAGTAAAAAATCGATTAATAAAAGAGTCGTATTTGGGTTTATAAATTTTTGACCCGCATGTATAAAATTTGGAATTTACAGGGACGAAAGGAGAAAAACGACATGTCGTATATAAGGCTCTTGAAAACGATGTGTCGATGTGTAGTTAGGGTTTATCATATTCCAATTTTCCCCGCCATTTCTTCTGAGTCCCCAACCCTTTACATTTCTTTGGTCGATTCATCTCGATACGAAACAATTCTGCAAATTTTTGTAGATTAGGGTTTTGATTTCGACACTTACTGTAATGGTGTCACCTAAGCAACTTCTCTCCACAATCGAATCGGCACTTCTCGGTCCGTCTCCACCAACACCATCAGAAAGGGTTGAGCTTTTCCACGCGATTCGCAAATCGCTTTCGTCGCTCCAGTCTCTTCTCTCTTACCATGTAAGTACTTGCATTCGCCTTTTTAGCACTTAGTTTGGTTGCTGATTGTGATGCATATGCATGTTATATATTATGTGCATTTTGATTTGGTAGCCCCCCAAGGCCTCAGACCGAGCTCAAGTACAATCGAGAGAAGTTAGGCTTCCCAATTCACCGCCCATATCACTTGATGATCAGGATGTCCAGATTGTAAGTTCACATTTTGAAATTCCTTTTGTTTCAATTTTTGTATTATAGTTGTTCATTAACTATGATTGACATTTACAGTCATGTTGGATGTTTTTTAGGTTCTGAAATTGAGTGATGACCTCCACCTTAATGAAATTGATTGTGTGCGGTTACTTGTTTCTGCCAATCAAGAGGTATATTTATTTTATTCGTGTGTTTATTGTTTGTGTGCTGCCATGATCTTATATATATTCCTCTTACTTTTTAATTTTGAAGTGGGGTCTAATGGGACGAGAACCGCTAGAAATATTTCGTCTTGCAGCAGGACTCTGGTATACAGAGAGAAGAGATTTAATAACTGCCCTCTATACGTTATTAAGAGTAACTCCCTCCCCCTCCCCCTCCGTTGAGGTTTTTGTATAAAATTATTATCCTGGTATGTGTTTTCTTGTGAATTTTTATGTATTACTGCTCTTGCAGGCTGTTGTTCTTGATCAAGGACTTGAAGCTGATCTAGTGGCTGACATTCAGAATTATTTGGAAGATCTTATCAACAGTGGTCTTAGACAACGATTGATTTCTCTTCTAAAGGTTTGAACATAAAAATTTTCCCTCCTCATATTGTGCCTTCTCAATTAAAGCGACTGGTCGGTGAGTAATGGTCTGTAGTACTGCTAGGACTATATTCATTAGAGTGTTTGTGCCATTGTAGTAAATCATATGAATTTAATTCATCATACATTATTTGACTTCCAATCCAAAGGAATTAGCTGTCACCTCAGCTTCCTATCTAGTGGAGTGACAAGGATTATCTGTTTTAGTTGACTTATTAACTTATGGTGTTCATAATTATTCTTTAATTTCATTTATAGAGGAACCATTGATTGTCAGAATGGTAATGTAGTTCTGATTCGGTTGAGCTTTTGCCATCATAAAGTAGTGTGTTCAGCAATATTTACTCTCATGAATTTGCTTTCTGTTTGAAGGAACTCAATCGAGAAGAACCAGCTGGTATGGGCGGACCTCAGTGCGAGAGCTATATTCTTGATTCTAGAGGTGCTCTTGTTGAGCGACAAGCTGTGGTTTGTAGGGAAAGACTCATAATTGGTCACTGTCTCGTTCTTTCCGTTCTTATTGTTCGAACTAGTAAGTTGCAAAGCATTATTGTAAAGTCGATTACTGTAAATATTTATTTATCCCACTTCAAAGATTACCAGTATCAAATAAGGTCTAGGAGGTTGTTTTGGCTGGCAACCTTCATAAAGATGAATATGTGTTTTCTAGGTTTAACAAAATTGATTTTTTTTTGTTTTGAAAAGTGTTCCATGGAATGTGACTTACGGTGACTTTCATTGGAGCATAATTTATTTCAACTGATTTATAACTTTCTTTTGAAGGTCCAAAAGATGTAAAGGACATCTTTTCCATTTTAAGAGATAGTGCTGCGGAGCTTAATAGAAGCAGCTCTACCTTAAAGCAACAGGTATGTTAACCAAACATCTTGTTGCTCCCTTTGTTTGTTTGTATGGTTTATGCACATACATATATATGTTCATGTATGTATGCCTACCTGCATGTATTTATATGCATGCTTGCATCTCTGATATGAATTTTGTGCTTTTAGATGTTGTGCTTGCTTCTCATATTGAGTTTATTTTGCTTTTCTGCAGATTGTATTTAGTCTACTTTTCGCTATTGTAATCGCTTTCATTTCAGATGCTCTGAGTACAGCATCCGACAAAGCATCTGTCCTGTCCAGTGATGTTTCCTTTAGATATGATTTTCATGAAATTGTAAGATGAAAAATAATCTCAATGTGTACAAAATTTCCAGCTATGGTTTCAAATTTTCTGATGATCTTAAATGCTTTTAGGTGATGTCTGCTGGAAATGATCCAAATGTTGAGGGTTTCTTTGATGTCATCAGACTTGCTTGGACTGTTCACCTGATGTTAATACAAGATGGGATTGCTTCCAGAAACACAACTTCAAGTGCTTCAACAAGTGATTTGCAACAGATACATTCATGCTTGGAAGTCATTTTCTCAAACAATGTTTTCCAGTTTTTATTATATAAAGTTCTTCGAACAGCTGCTTACCAGGTTTGCTATGTTAACCTAAATCCCTCTCAAATTTCACAAATTTGACAATTTTCCAATCAGGATTGCCTTAAAGAAACCTAACCAATATTGGTTCAACAACTAAAATCTAAAAACTAATGGGGGTTGACATCATGTGTATGATGAAGACGGCTTTCATAAGATCTGCAATGCCAATATGAGTTCTGCTGGTGAATCCATAGTTTGAAATATTGGAGCTTACGGGCTAATTTGCTTTGTACTTTGTACAGAATGACGATGAGGATATATTCTACATGTATAATGCTTATTTACACAAGCTGATTACTTGCTTCCTATCTCAACCCCTTGCCAGAGACAAGGTGAGTTAAAGTCTTTTCTTGCCATGAAGTGCATGGTTTCCTGCTCTATTAAATATTTCAATGTAATCTTTGTATAAACCTATATTGGTGCATTAGTATTATATGTACACATATTAACATGCATTCTATAATATTTCTCAGGTTAAAGAATCAAAGGAGAAGGCTATGAGTGAACTTAATCCATATCGTACATATGGATCGCATGACTCTGTGCTGGACAGGAGCTCAAGTTCTCAACAGACCAATGAAACTAGCTCTCTGCCATTCATTTCTCTATTGGAGATTGTGACTGAAATTTATCAGGTTAGACTGACAGAGTGCTGCATGGTAGACTCTTGGAAGTTTATTAATCCCTAAAAGCTTCATGGAATAAGATGGTATTTGGATGAGCTAATTTTGTCTCTCTTTTGGCTAACCTTGTTAAAATCAGATTGACCTTCTACTGTTATTTATTAGTCAAAAGAAGCAAACATAAAGGATGAAAAAATATTTTCTATTTGGCTCTTCATATTTTACTTATGTGATTGAAATGAAAATTCATTCATTTGCTTGGTTTGTTACTCAATACCTTAACAATGGCATAGTCGGTGAATCAATAACTTCAGATGAGGTAAAAATTATCGTTCAAGACTTGGACCAAGTTTCTTAAATCCGAGAGTGTATAGCTAATGCTAAGTAATTTTGTTCTTTATTTTGCATGAGTTGTGCTTCAGCTTGAAATAATTCTTCTGTTAGTTATACTGATCTTTAGAAAGTTTAATGCTTATCAGAAGGAACCAGAGCTGTTGTCTGGAAATGATGTCTTGTGGACATTTGTGAATTTTGCTGGCGAAGATCATACGAATTTTCAAACTCTTGTGGCTTTCTTGAAAATGCTTAGTACCTTGGTATGCAATCCATATCTTGTTACTTGTTGTTATGATCCTATTTGAAGCAGGCTTCAATTTGACATGAAACTTTTCTTGGTGTGATTTTTGCAAAGGCTTCTAGTCAAGAAGGTGCTTCAAAGGTTTATGAGTTACTTCAGGGTAAAGCTTTCCGCTCTGTTGGGTGGAGCACACTATTTGACTGCCTAACAATTTACGATGAGAAGTTTAAACAGTCCCTTCAAACTGCTGGGGCTATGTTACCAGAGTTTCAGGAAGGAGATGCAAAAGCACTTGTTGCATATCTGAAAGTTCTTCAGAAGGTTTTTCATCCTGTTTCTGTCCACTGCCTTTCACTTTTTTCTTTTCTTCTTGTTGACATTAAATGGTTATTGATGAGTGCAAAAATTTCCTCCAGATTGATAATTGGTGTTGACTTGTTTGGATAAGAACACCTATGGTTATATGCTGATACTCATTCTTTGGTTAATCTGGTCATGCTTTCAAAGATATGTACCTTTTTTTCCCTCATTTTCATGAAAGGATTATCCTTTTTTTTCTCTTGTCTGCTGCTCCTGCAGGTTATTGAAAATGGGAATCCTGTTGAACGTAAGAACTGGTTTCCTGATATCGAACCATTATTCAAGCTCCTCAGTTACGAGAATGTGCCTCCTTATCTGAAGGTTGATGGCCGTGTTTATATTTTCTCTAAAGAGTATCCTCGTATAATGTTTCTGGCAATCTGTAGCCATTAATGTTAGATTCTTTTGCTGAACTTCTTGTACTGTTTTTAATAAAGCATACTGCATTCTTTTTCAGGGGGCTTTACGTGATGCAATAGCTTCTTTCATTCACGTTTCTCCAGTCCTAAAAGATACTATCTGGAGTTATCTTGAGCAATATGATCTACCAGTTGTTGTTGCATCTCATATTGGGAATAAAGCACAGCCAATGACAGCACAGGTTAAGCAGCTGGTTTAAATATTTTTCAATATCCATATTATGGTTGATTTCTGCTGGATGAGAAATTTCTTATTTCTGTGCTGATTGAGAGTTTTACTGCATAGAATGTTGATTTGTGTAAAAGTAAAAGAACCAAAAAATCGTAATGATTCTGTTCTGCAGGTTGATGTTTTCTATAGATGAGGATGGCCAATGGCATTAATAAGCTATTTTCCTTGTAGTTGTAAATATTCTATGTTGCTAAGCCGATCACGAAACCGGATATATGATGTTGTGCTGTCATCAACATGTCTTAACACTAAATTATTTGAGTGTATTTTTATACATTAAATGGATTATATATACATAATCATGTACCCATTGCTTGCAGCCAATGTAAAATAGTTAAATATCTTACATGTGTAAATTGCATGATTATTATGTTACTGTGCAATTTATACGTGTTTTGATGGTGATCACTATCTGTAATATTGATAGGTTTATGACATGCAATTTGAGTTGAATGAGATTGAAGCAAGAAGAGAACAATATCCTTCAACGATATCATTCCTTAACCTGTTAAATGCTCTTATTGCTGAAGAAAGAGATGTAAGCGATAGAGGGCGTAGGTACTGGTGTTTGCTTTCTTTGATGTTTCATGGCCAAACTATTTTCTTCTTCCTCTTCTTCTTTCACTCCATTGTTGTGATTTTCTACAGATTCATCGGCATTTTTAGGTTCATATATGATCACGTGTTTGGGCCCTTCCCTCAAAGAGCCTATGCCGATCCCTGCGAGAAATGGCAGTTAATTGTTGCTTGTCTTCAGCATTTTCACTTGTGAGTGAATCCTACAGTTCAATGCAAATTATTTTCTCTTAATTGCTGTGGTATAATCTTCTACATATCTTGTGAGCTGAATGTTGATATGTGACTTGTGTAAAGTAAGTTAATTGTTAGTCTCACCTTTTCCTTTTTTTGCTTTCCTTGACTTCAACCTTCCCATTTTCAGCCGAAGTTTTTTTTCTGTGTACGACTTCCTGTGTTGAGTTTTCTGGTCTGGATTCATTGAAATTGGTCTAATGTTGACTAAAGGTGGATAAGAATGCATATCTCAAATTCAATTGTGCAGGATTCTGAGCATGTATGATATTAATGATGAGGACATAGAGAGTGTTGTTGACAGCTCCCATTTTCCAACAGCGACACAATCATCTACGCTTCAGATGCAACTCCCTGTTTTGGAGTTGCTGAAAGTAAGTTTTAGTTATTGTTGTAGGTTTTATGCTATTGTTAGTATGTGTATTCCTTTCATCGATGCTATGAATTAAATTTTCAAAGCCAGCTTATGCGGGGAAGTATGAAGGTTGAAGTATTGCACTTGCTTAATTGTACACGCAGTGGAACCTTTGTTATAATGGTGTTTGCGATTTCTATTGAAGTATACACATTTTCTTTTGCCTGTAATCTCTCGTTTTATGTGCAGGATTTCATGAGTGGCAAAACTGCTTTTCGAAATATTATGGGCATTCTTCTGCGTGGAGTTAATTCCATAATTTCTGAACGAACTAGTCAACTTTATGGGCAACTTTTGGAGAAGGCTGTGCAGCTTTCTTTGGAAATTATAATTCTTGTCATGGAGAAGGACTCACGCGTTTCTGATTTCTGGCGCCCTCTATATCAGGTACCCTTTTTCTTGTCCAACTTAAATCTGTTATGTTCTGTATGTAACTATTGACTTATTACCTCTTCGCTTGGGATTGCTTTCAAGTTTGTGTTTCCTCTGTATGCCTAAGAGGCTTCATCTATGTTTTGCTCTAAACCTTTCCTTAGATTTGAAAGTGTTGAAGGTGACAGATTTTCTGATGCCTTTGTTCAGGCAGAATTATATATTTAATATGTAATTTTATAATCCAAGGGTAAATAATCAGTCTTTGCTTATGTTTTTACCTAATAACACGTCAAAGTTTCTGCTCATTGATTGCGTCTTTCACATGCAGCCTTTGGATGTTATACTCTCTCAAGATCATAATCAAATTGTTGCTTTACTGGAATATGTCAGATATGATTTTCAACCACAGATTCAGCAATGCTCTATTAAAATCATGAGTATTCTAAGGTAATTCTTTGCTCCAAATCTTGTCTTTTGTTTTTTTTTTCCTCACTTTTGGATTTGATAAGGCTTGGTATGATTTTGAGCTTTATGCTCTGAAGCTTGAAATTGTTTCTTGCTTTGCCTTGGGTTTCTTATTTAGCTGTTGCGCACTTGCTTGTTTGAAGGTTTTATATTTATCTTTTATCACTTTGGATGACAGTTCTCGCATGGTTGGGCTTGTACAGTTGCTGCTAAAATCTAATGCCGCAGGTTGTTTAATTGAGGATTATGCAGCCTGCCTTGAGTTACGTTCAGAAGAGTGTCAGATCATAGAAGACAGAAGTGATGATCCAGGTGTCCTTATTATGCAGGTTAGTCCTGTAGTTTCATCACACTTGCATCCACCCGCTGATAAAATTCTAATGCATATTACAACTTTAATGGAAGTTGATGTTTGCTTTCTTTCATTTGCAGCTGCTCATTGATAATATAAGTCGGCCAGCTCCAAATATTTCACATTTACTGTTAAAGTTTCATCTCGAAACCCTTGTTGAACGGACAATTTTACAGCCAAAATTTCATTACAGGTTTCTTTTATAATTATCAAAATACTTTTTCTGTTTATTTTCCAGGTTTATATGATTTCCTGAATTATTGTGTCTTTTGTAGTTGCTTGAAGGTTATTCTTGAAATTTTGGAGAAGTATATAAAGACAGATGTAAATGCATTGCTTCATGAATTTGGTTTTCAGGTTAGTTACTAATTAAATGATTTTTGTGTAGTTTTTCCCTCACCTGTGTTAGTGAAAACCGCTGTTGGTATTTTGCAGCTTCTGTATGAGTTGTGCGTGGATCCGCTAACATGTGGTCCTATCATGGATCTCTTGAGTAGTAAGAAGTATCAGTTCTTCGTAAAGGTACAATAATTTCCTGCTATGAATTTAAACTCTCCAGCGGCATACTTTGAGTTAAACTGTTATTTATTTCTTACTTTAATTATAATTTTTTTTTTTGTCTTTATATGAAAGCATTTGGATACAATTGGTGTTGCTCCGCTTCCTAAACGGTCTAGCAACCAGGGACTTCGTGTCAGTTCCCTTCATCAGGTATCTTTCTGTAAACTCTCAAATCAGTGATCTTTCTTTTTCATCATTTCACCTTTCACATTCACAATTCGATCAGTTAAGCTTTTAAAAGCACTTTTCAGTAATTTTTCTATGGCTAATGTATCATTGACTTTACCGTCCAAACCTTTCCCAGAGAGCGTGGCTATTGAAGCTTTTAGCAATGGAATTGCATACTTGTGACATGAGCAGCTCCACTCATCGGGAGACATGTCAGAGTATTCTTGCTCATCTTTTTGGGCATGACATTATTGAGTTTGGGACTGATTCTATATCTCATATCTTGGCTCAAAGTACTGCCGAACAAGTGGGCACCAGAACTATCAGTAAAAATAAGGTATTATTACCTATGATCAGACTATCCTAAAGGATAGAGTATTGTGAAGCATGTTAATGTTTATTCTTTTTGTCTCTTCCTTTCTTATCATACTCTCCCTTTCTACTCAGAACTTTGTTGTTGGATCTTGGCATGATCTTTAAAAGTTTGATTGTGTCAACAGTGAGATACATGTCCAAGCATGTTGAACTCTTGTGCGAGCACACTATTAGGCATATAGGTTGTCACAATCCAGATTCCCACAGTTTTGGTGCTGGTTTTGTCCTCACTAAAAACTAAAGAACTAGTCTGAAAATTAGGTTTCCCGTTTGAAAATCTGATGTGATGCTCAACCCACTTACTCATGTGACGTGCACAATCATGGGCATGGGTTCACGTGGTTGCTTATCTTCTGTTTTGTTTATGCTTATTGGGGAATTAGTTACTGGTTCGGTGGTCTTTGTTTGACTTTTACTTGTTGCTTAACTGACATGCTAATATGTTTCTGGATACAAGAAATTTTCCATATTCTGCTGCTTCTGAAGATCTTTTTCATACATTCCTGTGGCTCAAAACATGTATGAGGATTGTAAGTATCATTTATAAGATTTTGATGAAGTTTCTTTTTAGGTGTTAGAGTTGCTTGAAGTTGTCCAGTTTAGATCTCCAGATACGAGTATGAAACTTCCTCAGGTAGTATCTAATATGAAGTATGACTTTCTGGTGAGCTATTTCTCCTTGTGTTGTGTTCTGTTCTCTTTTCTCCTCATGTAATACAATTTTATATGATATATGCTTACATTTATAGGCAGAGGACATTCTAGGTAATTCAGAAAGTTCGGGAAAAGGTGGCATCTATTATTATTCAGAACGCGGTGATCGTCTGATTGACCTTACTTCATTCCGTGACAAACTTTGGCAGGTTTGTTTCATTATGTAATCAAGCAGCACAGGTTTTGTTAATTCTGGTTCTGATTTTATTTTGTTCTTTCAGAAATTTAATTCCATATATCCCCAGTTGAGTAACTTTGGTAGTGAAGTTGAGCTGAATGATGTAAGAGAGACAATTCAGCAGTTATTGAGATGGGGGTGGAAGTACAATAAGAACCTTGAGGAACAAGCTGCCCAACTTCATATGTTAACGGGGTGGTCACAGATAGTTGAGGTATATTGTTTTTTTATCTTATACAGTAATTAGGAAATTTAAAAATTAAAAAAAAACTATTTTTGTTTCAAGTAGTTCATAAATATGATATGCTTGAACATCACTTTTTACTGTGTTATTTGTCTTTACTAAATCCTTTTATAGATCTCTGCATCCAGAAGGATTTCAGCCCTTGAATACCACTCCGAGATATTGTTCCAGTGGGTCTTCTTCTACTATTTAGTATCTTTTGAATGTTTCTAGACACTATCTAACTACTTCATTTGGTCACTGACAGGGTGCTTGATGCATCTCTGGGTGCTTCTGCTTCTCCGGATTGTTCATTAAAGATGGCCTTTGTATTAAGCCAAGTATGGTATTCTGCTGTTGAAGTTATATTTTACTAAAATAGTTTCATTAGCACATAAATTCTATCGCGGTTTATTTACATGCTGTTGCATGTTTTTCGTATATGGTGGTTGGTTATTTTGTTGTAAATGCTCACAGGTTTCACTTACATGCATGGCTAAACTACGAGATGAGAGATTTTCATGCCCCGGTGGTTTAAATGCTGATACTATTATCTGTTTTGATATTATTATGATGAAACCATTATCAAACGGTGCTTGTCACTCCATACTACTTAAACTTGTCATGGCAATTCTTCGACATGAATCATCAGAAGCCTTGAGGAGACGGTATGGTCATAATATTGCAGATGGTGTTCTTTCTCTGCTTGAATATTACCATTTTTGGTTAGTTAATTAACCTTCAGTTATCTTCTGACATTCAGCCAGTATGCATTGCTTCTTAGTTACTTCCAGTATTGTCAGCATACGCTTTATCCTGCAATTCCAACAACAGTTCTGCATTTCTTGTTGCATGATGAGCAAGAAGATGGTGAAAATTTTGATATCCAAAAGGTCTCCAGTTTCTGTAACTCTTGATTTAAATTTTTCTCAATTTTTTGTACCTCATGATGAAACAGAAGGGTTGCTAATGATGATTTTGTTATGTTATTTTCAGATTGACAAAGAACAAGCTGAACTAGCTCAGACCAATTTTTCTATTTTAAGGAAAGAGGCTCAAGCTATCTTGGGTTTGGTGGGTATCTTATTCTTCCTTTGTTCATTTCAAGTGTATTGTAAGAACTGGCCAATAATAACATGCTTAAGATACTTATAATATAAATGGTATGAATTTTAACAGAAATAGTTGAATTTTCATTCTGTGCTTAGGGTGAATAACGTTGGTGGTTCCACTGAGGTATTCCAAATTAAAGTTACCCTAAAGTGGGATGCTGGACTAACTATGGTAACTTTATGAATAACTTGCTTCCCATGCCACCCCTAACATTTTCTATTTCTCAAAATATCAAATTCAGGCAATTCTTAGAAATGCTAAAAGCATCATACACTAACATTTCAAGTATTATCATCATATTGATCTGTAGTTTTAGATATGAATTCACCTGATGCATGGAATAATAACAGTTTAGACTGCAATGGCTAATTTTGAATTGACATTCTAATACTATGGCAATCATGGTATAGATATAGTTGTGAAATCAAGACCGCTGTATATTGTTCTATTCCTTAAATGTCACTGTAGTTTAAGATTGTTTGCAAAATTCTTGCTTTGCACAATAAAACTTTGGGTAATTCTAAATTTTTTTCTTTGTTAACCTGCTCTTTCTGCACACTCATACAGGTAATAAAGGATGCAATGCAAGGCAGTGACCCTGGAAAGACCATAGCGCTGTTTGTTTTGGATGCATTGATTTGTATTGATCATGAGAGATATTTCTTGAGCCAACTTCAAAGTAGGGGATTTTTAAGATCTTGCTTGATGAGCATCAGCAATTTTTGTAATCAGGTTACTATTCTCTCAAACCATAAACCTATGTTCACGAAAAACATCTCATACATGTACTCTAGGTAGTTACATTGTTTTGTGAATTTTTTAAACTTTTATACTGTTATGACCACATAGAAGTGTATTAAATTTTGTTTAGGGTGGTGGCCATTCGCTGGACTCGTTGCAGCGAGCATGTACTCTTGAGGCTGAACTAGCATTACTATTGAGAATTAGTCACAAATATGGGAAGTCTGGGGCCCAGGTTCTCTTTTCCATGGGTATTTTAGAGCATATTGCTTCATGCAAGGTTGCCAATCTGCAGGTCAAAGTCAGTTTGTCTGCTCATTATTCCTTTTTGTTTCATTTGTTTCCCATATATTGAAGCTCACCTATCTATCAGGGAAGTTTGAGGCGATTTGACTCTAGACTTCGAAGAGATGTCGCCATGGATATAGACAAACAAGTAATGACCATCAATCCCGTGTTGAGATTGGTGCTTTCTCTGACGTCATTGGTTGATACATCTGATTATTTCGAGGTCAATCTCATTCTTTATTTTAGCTGGCCCTTATTATATGATTACGCTGCTTCTGTTGGAAATTGGAACTTAGATGTAGATTTCTTATTACTCTGTTTACTAGTATTCAGTCTCATCTTTCTTCTTTGAAACTTGTTAAAATTGTTGTTCTCATATTATGAAGTCAGCCTCTTTATCGCATTTATATTATGTATCCTCCTAAGCACGATCGTATATTACTAGATTCGTTCAGAGTGTTCTTGCTAATTTTGAAATATTTGATTACATCTTCATTGCCATGCAATTTGTACATAGAACTATGTTTTGTGGGCATTTTTAGTTAAGGATTATATCAGCCCATTTTCTACTTTGTTTTTCCCTGTATTTATTTTTATAA
>JAYMTB010000552.1:0-13689 GCA_036897585.1 Francoa sonchifolia | reverse complement strand
ATAACAGAAACAGTCTATAATAGAAAGTTCAATTCCTTTCTGTTGTCAAGGTGACAGACATACTTGCACCTTAACAGAAAAGAACACATGAATATGCATCATAAATTTGGATTCAATAAACCAAACTGTGTCGGAACTGACATAGCTCAGCATTGAGCTATGGCCGGGAGAGGGGAGACCAAAGAAAACCTAGCATAAAGGAATTCATTTAGGAATCATAAGGGTTGTCCAATATTGGACAATTGGGATCGGCAAGCATGTGAATACTAGGTGGCATAGCATTTGCAGTTAATCGAGCAAAGGTCAGGAAGCGACATAACTTAGCAGTTTCAATTCTTTTTTCTTATGCTATACATAGAAAGTTCAGCTGGGTTCTTTCTTCTTATCTTAACAAACCTTGCAAATAAATTTCACACCTAAATAGACTAACCCATGTGGAACCAAATAAACACAGAACAAACTTCTTCGAAATAGAATGTAATTATTTCGAAACATGTTAAAGTTCTGTATGCACATAAACCTAATACAGGCTTTGGAGTTAGGAAATGATATTAAGTGCCGCAAAGTTGCCTGCACACAAGAATAACAAAAGAAAACACGGTTAAGAAATGTCTACCCATGCTTTTACATATGAGAAATGAAAAATCCAATTCCGAGGGGTGTGCGGGTGTGATTGTGGGTATAAGTCCCAACTTTCTACATCTCCACAGCACCTACGACCCTGAGAAAAAAAAAAATTCTTACTTCACAGATTTCTCTCTATGAATTCCCAAATCCTCTCTTCCATATAAATCCGGTCCCTAAGCCGACGAGGCATGTGACGCTCATCTGGGAAAATCAATAGTTCATAAGATTTCCGAGCCGCTATAAGCGCATTGACAAGCCTAGCTGTGTGCCTAAAATGCACATTTTCGTCAATCATACCATGCACAAGTAACAACTTCCCTTTCATTTTGTGCACATGGTGCATTACAGAGCTGTATTCATAATCTGTAGGATTTTCAGATGGCAATCCCATGTATTTTTCAGTGTAGAATGTGTCATACCCATCAAAAGATGTTACAGGGGCACCGGATACAGCACATCGAAACACGTCAGGATACCTGGCCAAGGTCATTGCTGAGAGATATCCACCGTAGCTCCAACCATACAACCCAATCCTGCCTTCTTTTGCAAGCCCTTGTTTTATGAGCCATTCAGCTCCGGTCAACTGATCATCAGCATCAATACGGCCTATTTTGCATTTAAGAGAGCCTTCAAAATGTAGTCCACGTCTAGCACTTCCTCTATTGTCTAGCTGCAAAAGGAGAAACTCTATGAATTTCTTCTCTCTTTACAAAATAGATTATGCAATGTGGGGTCAGACGGAAACTAGCTTTCATTCTACCAGGTCATGGGATTGAGTTGATAAACCTATTCAGAACTCACAAATGTCCATACATATTAAGGCCTCATTTCATGGTTTGGATATGAAAGCAATCAGACAACTATCAGATTTCATGTGCACTCAGACTTCAAACTTGCATAATGAAGACAATTCAGGTGCCAGTTAGGGAACAAGTTATTGCATTATGAAGACAATTCGGGTGCCAGTTAGGGAACAAGTAATGTAGAATTTCATAATGAAATATCATGTAAAAAGTTCAATGCACTTGTAAAAAAAATACTGACCTTCCATACTAAGATGCCTTTGCTCCGTAGATACTGCGCTTTCATGTCAACAGTATTTATCCAAGAATCACGGACAAGTTGTACACTAGGACCACCATAGACATTGATCAAGGTTTTGTAAGGAGGAGGTCCAAATCTTGATTCATCAGGCTTATATAAAGCCCCATATAGTGTTGTCCCATCATCTGCCTGTAACTGAACTATCTCTGGAGCCTCAAGTTGAAGCCTTTTGCATCTTGGTATGGTGAATGGCTGCTCGTACAGAGGCATAATTATGCTTCCATCGTTCAAGGAGCAGAGTGAAACCTTAGGTGGAGAATCAAGGGAATCATAAATATCAACAAAACTCTGCATATGATGATCAAGCACAACCACGTGCTTTCCCTTGCCATGAGTTAATCTCACTGGGGCCTGCAATGGTTGATTTTCATCTGAAAATAATTTAGCATAGTAAAGATTGGATTCCAAAGGCCCATCTAAGGTTCCAGTGAAATATACAAGCCCTGTGGACTCATTTACCCCAGCAATTTGCTCCCCCATCCAGTCACCTTCAGTGATTGGCCCTAAGCAGATCCCATTAGCATCATGCAGATAGAGATGTCTAAATCCCGTTTTTTCACTCATCCAGATAAATCCCTTAGAAAACTTGGTGACTCCACTGTCTAGAGGTGTGAATCCATCATGCAAACTAACCCACGGGTGTTGCTCTTCTACCAATATAACTTTTCTTTGGCCTGTCTTGATGTCAAACTTAAGGATCTTTAGCTTGGAGTGGGACCTGTTCAAAACCTGAGCTGTGAGAATATTTCCATGCATCCAATTGACTCTGGCTAAATATTCTTCCTCATTGTTGGGCTCCTCTGCTCCACCACAGAGAAGATCCATCCAAGTAATAAAACCTCCGGCAGCAGAAACTACCCCTAAGCGAACTCTGACATTTGAAGCTCCCGCAAAAGGATAAGCATGGTCTTCCTGTGCATCTGAACCAACTGAGGATTTACCTTGGTGCATGATTCTAAAACAAGGTATCTCAGAAGTATCAACTTCAGTGAATGCAATAAATTTGCTATCCAATGACCACCAGTACCCATTTTTCCTATCCATCTCCTCCTGCAATCAGAAAAAACATGTGATTCTTAAATTCTTAAATGTGTAGTTATATATATAGACAGACTTTTATGTTGATGTTTAAAGACATACACATATTTGTGTGTGTGTGTGTGTGGAGAGAGAAAAGAAGGAATGAAGCACTCACCTGTGCGATGTATTCAGCAAGGCCATGAGTCTGAAATACAAGAGAAATTAAAGTCATATTTATTAAAAAAGGACCTGAGAAAAAATGCATAAATTTCAGAAATACTATACACTGCGCATGTTATCATTTCATAATTTACAAAAATATTTCATAGGGATACAGAATCTAGCAGACCACATTATCACATAGGTCAGACTAAAACTTACAATTGATCCTCCACTGCAAGTTGTTAATTGTATCTCTTCATTATTCAACAAATTCAAAGCATGCAACTCCATATCTCTAACAAAAGCAAGCTTAGTACCATCTGGCGAGAGAATTGGATCAATAATTGGCGAGTGTGAGGAAGTTCGAAGCTTGAGCTCTGGTTCAGAATGAGAAAGATCCTGGAAAAAAATCTGTCCAGAAAAGGGTAATCAGTTGAGTATAGAGAGCAGAAAATTTAGAGTTGTTGCATGTGTTACAGCCTTACAGGTTGAAATATGTAAATATCCTATCCAACATCTAGTGGAAATCACAAATAAGAACTAATTCTCAAAAAACTCCTAATTTAAAAAAAAAATGGATGAACAGAAGTTATCAATGATAATTCAAGAACAATTGAGCACATATAATAAATATTCCATTCCGTAATTAAGACATAAAGAATATAATAACAATGTCAGTGATGGAAACGTACCCCGGAAGGTAGAGGTACCATGATTATTTTCTTGTTTGAGCATGTTTTCACCCATTCATAACGCGTCACTCCCAACCCACGCTCCCTCAATCTCTCCCTCCTCAACTTCTCTTCCGGCGATATGTTACTCTCGTCAAGGCCACCATCTGGAGGGCTAAAAACCAAGTCTTGCTTGCCAGTCTTCACATCGAAAGCAAAAACCTTCCTAATCAAGGTTTGATCAGGACTATACAAAAATGTTATCAAACTATCATCGGAACTGAAACTGATCGAAGTAGGCGCAACATAACCAGGCAATGGATACTCCACTATCTCCTCAACTGGAAAATGAACACGCTCATCTAAAGGTTGTGTAAGAGTAGCATCTGTCACAGGCATATCGCAAATGGATGATCGTGATCGCTTCAATTTGTTCTTATTATCCCCAGCAACTGATTGCATTACAGAAACCTCTAACCCGTAATCTGAACCACAACAAAACATAAATTTATAGCAAAATCAGAAAACAGTAAAAACTAAAATAACATAAAACCTCGAACACAGCGACAGATAAATTTCCAAATCCAAATTCAGTTGTTGCATTTCCATATTTATTCATCAATGTTTCTCAGCTAATCCGATTCCAACTAGAATAAATCATTCAAATTCAATTTCTATCTCAGCTACTACCAAACACAACAAAAATAAATCAAAATTCAGAAAATAAACAAATCATTACCTGCCGGAACTCCAGAAATCAACTCTTTTACTTCACATCAAATAATCCACTCGATAAAATCACGATCTACACTTCATCGTGAAAAAGCTTCACATCACACTAATAAATTAAAAAAATCAAGAAATCATCCAAAATCGAACCTGAGAAAGATCATGATTAGATTGGATATGGAATCGAAAAACAAGAAGAATATAAGATCGGATTTAAGATTCAAAAGACAATCGAAATCATCGAATTTGCGATTGGGAATTATGAATAGCGGATAATTTCAGGAAATTTGATCGATCGATTTGGGCGATTTTCTGAGTAAGATCTGTAAATTGCACCCACCGAATCGTTGCGTCAGTGTTTGACACGTATGCACTGGAAAGTGTTGCGTTTTCTTTCTGATTCGACAGGAAAGTGACACGCTGTCCGTATTGTACTGTTAATGATTCAGTTATTTGTAGAGGATAAAAACACCAATGGCTCTTGCGGACCCCACATTTCATCTATTTTGTTTTTCCTTTTTTGGTTTGATTTAAAATACTTTTCGATATTTTATTATTTAAGTAAATATGTAATATTAATTTTTTTTTACAGAAATCACATTTTGACTCAACAAAAATGTATATGATTACATATATTTGAGAAGTTGGTCCATATTTACATTGGGCTGAAAAACAACATTTTTTCTAAATGTCTCCAACTGACTTTATTTGGCGATTTAACATAAACATGATATGTTCATGGCGTTGAAATCACTTTTATTTGTGCAAATTCACCTTTTAAGAAGTGATATGGCGATGACAGGAGACTGTTGTGGACTGGAATAGGCTGGGCGAGTGGCTGATAAACTCGAGTTCTTCAGCTTGCTTAGAACAATGTGCCCAGTTTCTTAACCAGATATGTTAAGATGTTGGGGAGAATTGACTTTTTTTTATGTTCGATGTAATCCTAAATTTCTGAATCTTTTACTTCAGAGTTTAGCACAAAGCTCAGAAATGCTAATGTTATATCCCTGGAGAAAAATAAAGGCACGTGAAAAAGATATAGCTCAATCTGATTAGAGAGATATAGGTATATAATGCAATCCGCACTAAATTTGCTGAATTTGAAATGAGCAATGCAAAGTGAAGGTATAAAGTAGTACGTACATTAGATATGGTAGAGTCATGTTCTTTATCAAAGACGGATGCTTGGAAACGAATTCCTTCCACTCGTCTTGATCGATTCTTCCATCACCTTTTGTGTCTGCGTCACTCAGCGTCTGTGAAGAAGACCGGAAAGCATCAGAATATGAGTCAACTTTCAAAAAGCCATAGATAGTGAGCTGAATGATCTTTACCTTGTCCACGATGGATTCAATGACATCATTTGAGAGAAACAGATCTGATTCGTGCAAAAGTGCCGATACCATCTCCTTCAACTGTCATGTC
This sequence comes from Francoa sonchifolia, assembly GCA_036897585.1. NCBI lineage: Eukaryota > Viridiplantae > Streptophyta > Magnoliopsida > Geraniales > Francoaceae > Francoa > Francoa sonchifolia. The sequence goes on along the minus strand of JAYMTB010000552.1, from coordinate 7,948 downwards.
ATGGAAAACTATTATGTTATTACTTCAATGAGATCATTTTTAGATTCAAATGAAAAATGAAGGCCGATATGTGTGCGGCCTGAAATATGAATTTGTGCAACACTCACCTCCTCTCGCTCAATAAATCCGGTTTGCCTTAGATCATACAACCTAAAAGCAACTGCGAAAAAAATATTTGAAACTTCAGCGGACAATAGCATATTCACCACAACACAATGTGTGAAGAAATTAAAATTGCATCTAAAAACTTCATCTAGAAATATGGATCTTACATTCAACTTTGTCTGCAATAGGAGCATTTGGATGGAAAACACTCAATGATCGAACAAATTCTCCAAACTCAATAACTCCATTGCGCTTGACATCAAATAAATAAAAAATCTACAAGAATTCCAAGAGTGAAAGTTTTCAGTAAGAGGATAAATGCCAGTGCAGGTTGTGACAAGCAATATTGAAGTTCTGCAACACGTGAAGCAAAACTCGAATCATTAGAATAGCAGATATTGCTACTAAGCATTACATAGGTAACTCATAAAAAATGGATGGTATATATAGACCATGAAGGAAAAATTATATCAAAAGCAGGTAGATAGGATGTCTGACCCTGTCTGCAAATAGATTCCTCTTATTCTTGTCCCTGAAGAGTGCAAGTTGAAATTCTTCCTGCATACAACATGTTTTAAATTTATCATTCGTTATAAGATAAACCACCAAAAATGCCAAACTAATAAAATTGCCACTAATAAACTTTAGAATGTCAAACGTGAAGCAATACCTTGTGAATTAGCCCATCGTCTATTATTGAACTGCTTAGTTTCTTAAAAAGCTCGTATAAGGCCTCTATCTCACTCACAGTAACTGAAACAACAAAAGCATTTGATGTGTAAATCTTTCAAATAAAATTATAATATAATTCATGTCAGTAAAAAATCAGGAAGTCGGTTACATATATGAAAGCATGCTTCTGACTGCTTCCATTTTTAACTTCTATAGATTTTCAACTTCAATTTCCGGATGTCATTATCCATAAGCTATTTACTCTAAAGATGCCCAAATTGACATATGATGAGCAGTTAAAATAGCACATAACTTAAATGCTTAAAATGATGCCGGTTCATAAGCAAAATTCCAATAAATAAGCAAAGTATTACTGAAAAGTTCTAAACCTAACAAAGTGAAAAAGCAAGCTCACAAGATGTTTCAGCAGCAAGAACAGTAGGATCCTCATAACCAGGTGTTTGTTTAGTTTTCTTCGAGAAACAGCAGCCCATAACTAGCAAAATCACTTGATAAATTTCTCGACAACCGATAGCCCAATGCCAATAATATGATTTGAAAATCTACCTGCAAATTGTTAAAACCTGAGTAGTACATAACAAAAATACCACAGATATCAAACCATTCCTCATTCATCAAAATTAGATTCACCTGAAATAACCTGCTACCATATTAAACTAGTTTTCATTCATTAGAAATATATTCAACTGCAATAGTTTCACTCTCTTTCAAATAAATCTTATCAGCGAAAGCCAGATAGGGCTTTAATGTAAATAAACTTCCATTAATTTTTCTTGCTTTTCTCATCAACCAAACAGATGATTCAAGAATAACATAAAAACAATAAAAATCCTCATTTACAACATGAATGTCACAACCGAAAGCGAAAATGATCAGAAAAACACCAGAAACCAAATCACAAAAGCAAACATGAAATGAGAGAGTATGCGATTAAACCTAACCTGTAAAAACCTAAACAAATGGATATTGATCCTCCCCTTCTCCACGCTAGATTAGAAAACTCGTATTCAAACAATGAAGAAACGAAGCTATTTGCGTTGTCAGTGGTCTGTACGTCTCTGATAAAGTAAATTTTGCACCGTCTCGGATTAGCGATTGCCTCGAGCTCGCCATGTGTGGCACGCATTAGTAACCAAGTGGTGGATTTTGGCCTTTTTAATTTGCACTGATTTTTCATTTGCCACGTATACATTTTAATATTTAATATTTAATATTTATCCTTTAAAAAACCAATAAGTTGAATTTTATAGGGACACTTCTCAATTTGACTTTTTTAAGACCGAAAATGACTAATTCATAGATTTAAAAATATTTATATAATAATTCAATGATATATAATCAAGTAATTTTTTTACACATTTTAATTTAAAAACTATTTATAATTTTAAATATTTATTGATTTCAAATTTTTCTTTTGGTAAAAAAATCAAATTAATAATGGGCTATTTGTGCATACTGGGCCGTGCCCGAATAAGAATGTTGGGCCGTTCAATCAAAATAAAGGGCTATTTGAGAAAATGGGCTGAAAAAGTAGGTGAAATCTGGGCCTGGTTCAAGCCCAATTTAATAGGACCAGAACACAAGCTTGCTCTTAGAGCTCGTGCTTGAAACCAAGTAAACAGAATATAGTCGAAGCGATTCAAAATTTTCAGTCAATGGGAGAACAGTGTTAGAAGTTAAGAAGAAACTGCTTATTATACAAACTGAAAAAATCTTCATCAAATGAAAGAATGGCATAGTTACAACATACATATATTAAATAATAGAAGTCTAAATCACCTGTTCTTTAACTACAGTGGTTTGGTATGCACACTCTGGAATCTGGATTCTGTTGTTCTTTCCATATTCTGCCAGTGACTCTTAGTTTTAGCTCCTTCTTGTCCCCGCCAGAGAAGAATAGTGCCATGTTGCGTTGAATTATTAGACCATCGTGGCTATCTCTGACCTTTCGATGACTGTCTCTATGCTTCGTGGGGTACCTTCCCATATGAGCTTCCTTCCATTTGCGCCTACTTCTAGGCTGTAGCTATAGTTTCGAGCATCAATCTCATCGCCCATGAAACGGAGGAATGCCATGTAGACGGGGGCTACACCAAGTTGGAATGCTTCAAAGTGAAGGCAGAAGTATTGACCAAAACAATGGAAGACCTGACAAAAAAGAGCTGGTGAGCCAACAAGATTCAGGTATATATGTAAGTATAACGAGACAGGTGCACAGATCGCTGGTGAAATGTGAAGCGGAAAACAATGAAATAATGTTAATGAATACATCACATGGGAGTCCTCTTTCCAACATATAAGAAACTGTCAATCTAGCCAAATCCTCTAACATGGTACCTACTGCAGCAATGGATAAAGGGACCAACCGCATCCAAACCTTCCCAAATTAACAGTAGTATTCATTCCACGAATATCACAGTGATTCAATACACATATTTGCCATATACCTCAAGATGGAAACATCAATAAAAAATTGTTTTACCTAAATTGAAAAACAGTGTTAAAAGGTTTTGCATGTGCATGCAATTCCGAGGTAAAATAAGGAGGTTAGTTTCTACCAAAAGAAAAAGAATATTTTCATGCAACAGAGAATAAAACACGTCTTTGCAAATATGAACCTCCCAGTAAATCACATGACTACGTGACATGACTACAGCCAGATTTATATAGCATTAGGCAGGTCACAAAATCTTGAACATAAAAAGGTTGGTCAGTGTAAGTTAACAAAATAAGGTGTGGAAAAAACATATCTAGTGACGGAAGGTTACGTAGCATGTCATGTTCAATGCCCCAACACAACATATTGCCGTTTGGGAAATGTTTGGAGGAATTATTAAACTTACAGTAAGCATCCAAGTGGCATTCTCTACTTCGCGGGGATTGGACTTCACATAGCGATGATTAAATGTGCATCCTGTGTGCATGTCCACTTTGTGATCATCTCTCAAATGGGTAACCAGGAAGGGGATATCACCAACAATGGAGCACTCTGACCCTGCATATGGGCAACTGTGTGGTCTGAAGTTGCACAATGCCTCATGCTTAAGTTTGCTGTAATATGGAAATATCTCTGGGCATCCCAACGAGTAGAACTTGCAGGGAAGCTCAAGTGACTCTGCCACCTTCTCCAGTGCCAAACACCTAATATCTCCAAGCTCCTGTCTACAAGTGGGGCACCGATTGTGTACCCTTGTTTTACAGGTGGAACACAGTGTATGCCCATTGTGGCACTGCAACATAAAGAACCATACGTACTATAGTAAAAACTGACATAAGGTTTAAAGTTTTGGAACAAAAGCTCATTTCAAATCTGTTTCAAGTCAATGCTAAGCAGTGACATTATTCTTGTTGCCAAATTAACATGGATATTAACAAATAGACATGGCATGCAATGTAAGGAGACCAAGACTATACCGAGTAAAGAGGGAAATTCAACACGAGCAAATGCAATGTATAATCCATTATATCATCATTCATTTGAAGGTGTTCATAACTTCAAAATATTAATAACAAAAAATGGCAACAATCTCAAATCATCAATGCCTTCAGACCATCAGAAACCCATAGCAATTCATTCAACACTTAATATCATAAATCCACTCAAATCAAAACCACAAGCATACAAGTCAACTAAATTACAACAACAAACAGAAAAATAAACAAAGATTCATTTCATATAAGATACAAATTCAGTTGTGCGTTAATTACAAGGACTGTAACAGAGAGAATATCCAACCTGATGAATCGGAGGATACATGGAATTGGTACAAACGGGGCACTCAAGCAACTCATGAACGCTGGTAGCAGGATGAAGCAGTGTAGAGCCCGCAGTGTTGCTGCTGTTATTGTTGCCATTTTGAGCCTTCGATGAAAACTGGTGCGGATGATGAAGATTGTGGTGTTGATGGTGATGGTGATCGATCTCATCCTCATCCATTCCATCCAACGACGTCACACACTCAATGTTATCCAAATCCATTCACTCAGCACACCACAAACCCTACTTCTCCAAAAAAATCAAAACCCTGATAACAAACAAACCAACCAAATTTGAAGAAAGGAAACAGAGAGAGATCGATCGATGAATGGATCCCGAAGGAACCAAACAACGCCTTCTCTCTCTCTCTCTCTCTCTCTCTCTCTCTCTCTCTGTGTGTGTGTGGATAAAGAGAGGTTCCTTTCTTCGTTGGCTCCTTCCTTCTCTCTCTTCAAAAGTTGTTTAGAGAGAGAAAGACGCCATTTGAAATGGTGAAAGCTGTGATTGGAGGTTGAAAATGAAATGGACCGTTAGTAGATTTTAATTGTTAATCCAATGGTTGATATTAATTCTATCTATTTTTTGTCTAACTCGGTAACAGTATTTTAAAATTTATCTTGGGCTTGGTCGGATTTGGTCGACATGGCCCATCTTTTAAATTTTCCATCGACCAGCCCATAGTTATAATCTAGCCTTTGGGCTTTAATTTTATAATACCTCATGGGCTTCATCTTCATTCTAAAGCCCATAATTATTTCTCCTCCTTCGCCTTGTATTTGTCGGATCCGGTTCAATGGATAACAGCATGATGGATAACCCGGTTTTTAACCAGGTTAATTTGGGAACTAAATAAGGAAAAAATTGGATGGAAGAGATTAAAAGTTATAATCTATCAAACTTGAATATAGATGGTCATTATTTCATGACAATCCATTATTAATTTAGTATAGTCCATTATTTTCAGTTCAGTCTGCATTTCAAATAAAAAACTAGAATCAATTTTGAAAACTGTTGTTACCAATTCATTTTAAGTTGAAACAAAATTTGAATTGTTCAGTTTCAGAATTAAATTGAGCATAATTGTTTCCGTATATAATTTAGAGAGTTCATAAAATATGTGTAGTATAATCCAATCCGCCAAAATACATGAGGCAAATAAAAAGTAGCAACAATTAATTTGGCGAAAGGTGCAACTCACCAATCAATTTCCATCATGACTCGTGAGGGTACATAAAATAAGACTCTTCTCCTTACTTAATCACATCCGTTTTACCTTGTAATTATTTTCCTTTATTATCAAGCAAAGGGGTCCTGTGTTTCTTAATTAGCAATTTAAAGTCTTTTATTTTTGGGTTTAAAAGCCCTCCAAGGCTCCAACCATAAAAATAAAATTGCATTTATGAATTTCTGTGGTGAAATCATGTTGCCCCTTTAATATGGGTTCCATGAAATTGACACTATCAACTAATATTGAAGCTACCATTTTTAACCATTACTATGCATTCATTTTCCAGCCCGGCAACAAGAACAAAATATACGACGTACAGGGTACTCACTTTTATGCTTGAAAAAGTAAAAAACGAAAAACCCTTTATCAACTCCATATGAATTCTTACAATATAGTATTATTTATGAAGTAAATTGTAGAATCCATGACTGGTCACTATTTGTTGAGTAATTAGAAAGGTAGGTAGTGACAATAGTCATGGTTGCTCTAATAGTATTAAGTGTTGGAGATGTAAGAATAATATGAAGTAGGTGTAGGGGTAAGGTAACTTTGGTTATCTACACTTAAAGACACATGATGGAATAATTTTCTATTCATTTTGTGAATTTAATACTAGTCTTCGTGGATCCATCTCCAAATTTTATATAATAAAAGTAGCTCTAGAAAAATTGATAATCAATTTACAAAATCCTCATGCCTAAAATTAAATAATTTATTTAATTTGAAAATTTCAAAATATAACCTTAATACATGTATTTAATTATCCAATTAAGACAAGATTAATAAAATTTACAAACCATAATATATTTATAGAAAGAAAAAAAATGCAATTCGACTATATTTTGAGATTTATCAAAATGGTGACGTGTCAAATTTTGATTGGGCCACGTAGAAGTGAAAAATGGAACGTGGAGGTGGACAAACCCCGTGTCTGTGATAAATAGTAACGGCATTTGTGCGAAATTGCAGTATGCAGTTACTACCATCACGCCCTTTCACTTTCCCTCTCTCTGCGCTCCGCCCTGCTCTCTAAATAATTTTTATGTGAACTTTTCTTCTTGATTTTTGAAGAGTTTCTGTGAACCTAAATTATCTGTTGAAATGATTGTATAATGAAAAGGCGAGGATGTGAAATTTCAAGCGGAGTGATCGTTAATCGTGTCGTGGTTATAGCAGGTTTGATTCAGTTCAGTGACTATAATCACTTCTTTGTTGAAATGTGTGTGTGTGTGTGTTTTAGTTTCGATTTTTCGTGTTCTTGATTTTCAATAGTTTCTGTAAACCGAAATTTGTTGTTGAAATGAGTGGAAAATTGAAAGGCGAGGTTGTGAAATTTCAAGCCGAGTGATCCTGAATATTACAGCGTTTATTGCAGGTTTGACTCAGCGATTAGAACTACTTATTAGTTTTAATGTATTGTGTGTGTTTTTGTTTCGACTTTTTATGATCTTGATTTTTCAAGAGTTTCTGTAAACCAAAATTTTTGTTGAAATGATTGGAAAATGAAATGGTGAGGATGTGAAATTTGAAGCCGAGTGATTCAGAATAGTATGAGGTTTATAGCTAGTTTGATTAACTGATAAATCAACTTTTCGTTTAAAATGTGTGTTAGTTTAGATTTTCATGAATTTCTGAGTTTGAATCTAATTGCTACGTGTTTCAATTTGTTTTTGTGTTTTAGTTTTAGATAATGATTTTTCATGGCAATAATTTGTATATGATTGGAATTTGATCAACTAAAATTAGTAAGACGTTTTTTGATATTTGATGTTTTAGGTTTACGTTTCGGAATTTGCGTTTGGCTTATGTGATCTGGATTTGAGCAGATCTTATCGGAGATGGGGAAGAAAGGGAGCAGCTGGTTCACGTCGGTGAAGAAAGTGTTCAAATCTTCTCCCAAGGAGTTGCTGGAGAAGAAGGTAATTCTCATTCTTAATTTTGATTTTTTGTGAAACATTTCATATCTAAATAGACAAATCAAAACTGAAGGCAATTGAAATATTCTATTTTACCTTGTCAAATATTTTATTTTCTTGGTGGTACTTGAATGAAGGTACTGCATTTGCTTGGAGTGTGGAGCAGTTATAATTATATAAAGATAATTAAATAAGTTAATACAATTATTATTCAATGTTTTTCAAATGATTTTCGTTTGAATGATAAAA
>JAYMTB010000551.1:0-13692 GCA_036897585.1 Francoa sonchifolia | reverse complement strand
TGTCTTACCAACCACACCAACCCCAAGTGGGATCCGTAGATTGTAGCCTTTGAACTAATACCACTTTCTTATTACACCAAATTGTACCTTATACCCATTGCATGAACACGGAACAATAATAATTATTCTAGTTTTTGTTGCTATTTTAGTTGTTTATTGTCCTTTCTAAGGTGGTTTTTCTAAATCAATATAGCCCCAAACTAACCAACTTCCATAGTTTGACCAAAACCAATTTGATTACCTAATTCTAACTTTCCCTTCTAATTTCTCTGTTTTAATCAAATTTGATTTAGTTTCTTAGATTGTGATTCAGATAAAATCCTAATTGGTTTATAACATTATATAATTTCAAGGAATCTTGTGATGAGTTGATAATCGAATGCTTAGGCTCTTGTAATATAATCACACAACTATCAGCAGTTGGAATTTTCCAACATTACTTTTTAAGAATAAATTATAGGCTTAATTACAATAATGCCTCCCAAACTTATACTCTTGTAACAAAGTGTCTCTCAAACTATTATTTATAACATTTTATCCCAAACTCATATTTTATTTCATTTTGCAATTTCTGTTAAAATGTCATTAATAACCTTTAACACGTGTTCATGTGGGTCCCTTAAATATATATTATTTTATTTTATTTTTAATTTTTAATTTTCTTGTCTTTTTCGTCTTCTTGATCTTCAATTTTCAATTTTTTGATACCCAGATTTTTTTGATACCCGTATAATTTTTCCCAAAATTTTAGGACAAAATTCGGGCCCATCACCAAATTCAAATTTTTTTTTGATACTCATATAAGTTTGATACCCAGATTTTCTTGAATATGGTTTGATTCAAAATTGTTTCAGCAATGAGTTCGATTGAAGATTGTTTTCATATCCATATATGTTTTCTTGAATACCCATATATGTTTTCATATATGAGTTCGATTGAAGATTGTTTTCAGAAATATACCATATATGTTTTCAGAAATGAGTTGGATTCCAGATTTTCTTGAATACCCATATAAGTTCGATTGAAAATTGTTTCAGAAATGAAATTGTTTAAATAAAAATCGAACTCAAGAACTAAACTAGTATTTCTCCAATTTTTTTTAACAGAAGTTTTATAATTTTATAACCAATTTTTCTAAAACAAAATCTGGGTATGAAAAAATTGAAAATTGAAAATTGAAGATGAAAATGAAGATGAAGATAAAGAAGATGAATATATTTAAGGGATCCACATGGACATGTGTCAAGGATATTAATGACGTTTTGACGGAAATTGCAAAATGAAACGAAATTCAAGTTTGGGGTAAAACGTTACAAATAATAGTTTGGGATACACTGTGTTACCGTGTATAAGTTTGAGGGGTATTATTGTATTTATGCCTAAATTCTAAATTATATGAAAATTTGTGGGATGAGAAAGGAAGGCATCCATCTTACCAACTTTTTATTCTTTATATATTTATTCATTAGACCCACTCCACAATAGAGAAAGTCTCTTTTACCAACCCCCATTGAGATATATACCAACATCCCTCCAACCATCTTTATTTTCTGTGCCAAAATCATCTTCCTTTCCCATCTTTTTCTTCCTCCAATGGCTTTTCTCCTAATACTCATCTTAATTCTCCTCCCCTTTCTTGCATACAAACTCTATAAACACCTAAGGTTCAAGCTTCCACCTGGTCCTAGACCATGGCCGGTTGTGGGAAACCTTTACGACATTAAACCGGTGAGATTCAGGTGTTTTGCAGAGTGGGCACAGTCTTATGGTCCAATCATATCGGTTTGGTTTGGATCCACTTTGAATGTAATTGTGTCAAACTCAGAGTTGGCTAAGAAAGTTCTGAAGGAAAATGATCAGCAATTGGCTGATAGGCATAGGAGTAGATCAGCAGCTAAGTTTAGCAGAGATGGAACAGATCTTATATGGGCTGATTATGGACCTCACTATGTGAAGGTCAGGAAGGTTTGTACTTTGGAACTTTTCTCTCCAAAGAGGCTTGAATCTCTTAGACCTATTAGAGAAGATGAAGTTACAGCCATGGTTGAATCCATTTTCAAGGACTGCACAAATCCAGGTATGTTTTCCCTTTCTTCTTCTCTGTTTCTTTCATGTTTTATATATTTTATGATATCAAATGATCATTAATAGATCATTTGATTCTGAAAACTTTGATGAATGTGTTTGAATATGTAAGATATAAGATCCATGAGTAAAGCAAAATGCACATGATTTCACTCAGCTGTACTATTTTGATTTATTTTTGTCAGGTAAATAGAAGTACAGCAGAAACTAATACTTGTGGTTGTGGAGTATGCTTTCTGGCCCAATAATAATAATAAAATAAAAAGTCTATGTCAATGCATTTTTGAACGGTCAACTTTTGCTATTTTTTCTTTCTTTCATATACACAATTATGTTTTAAATGTTCAGAGTGAAAATTCTTTTCATGTTTTATTTATTTATTTTCTTTGATTATGTAAGATTTATTAGACTTGGTCAACAAATACATTTGAAAACAGGTAGATGGCTGCTATGCAAGTCACTTATTAGATTTTTTTTTTTTATTATTGTTCATTCAACCTATTTTCGAGCAATTATTTGACCACTACACTACTGTTGCTCATTTGTGTAGTCCTCTTAAGTTATATCACATTGAATGGTCTGAATCATTTACAGTATAAAAACAATATTCTGACTTTTTGTGATTACTGAATTGAGCTGAAAACACTTTTCCTGGTATATAATTCAGGGAAAAGTTTGTTAGTGAAGTCGTATTTGGCAACAGTAGCATTCAACAACATTACAAGATTGGCATTCGGCAAGCGATTTGTTAATTCAGATGGTGTAATGGACGAGCAAGGCTTGGAATTTAAGGCAATTGTAGCCAATGGACTAAAGCTTGGTGCTTCACTTGCCATGGCAGAACATATTCCATGGCTTCGTTGGATGTTCCCCCTCGAGGAAGAAGCATTTGCCAAACATGGAGCTCGAAGGGATCGTCTCACCAGAGCTATTATGGAAGAACACACGCAAGCCAGGCAGAAGAGTGGTGATGCCAAGCAGCATTTTGTTGATGCTTTGCTTACTTTGCAGGAAAGATATGACCTTAGTGAAGATACTATTATCGGACTCCTTTGGGTACGTATAATTATAAGAAATGGCTCGAGATTGAGTTTGAATCCAGTTCCTTCACATGCTAATCCTAACCTTTTACTTTTGTAGGATATGATCACAGCAGGCATGGATACAACTGCAATCTCAGTTGAATGGGCAATGGCTGAGCTAATTAAGAACCCAAGGGTGCAACAAAAGGCTCAAGAGGAGCTAGATAGTGTTATCGGGTTTGAACGTGTATTGACTGAGACCGACTTCCCAAAACTCCCTTACCTACAATTAGTAGCCAAGGAGGCACTAAGGTTGCACCCACCAACCCCTCTTATGCTCCCACATCGGTCCAATGCCCATGTGAAAATCAATGGCTATGACATCCCTAAGGGATCAAATGTTCATGTCAATGTTTGGGCTGTAGCTCGTGATCCGGCAGTGTGGAAAAACCCATTAGAGTTCCGGCCAGAGCGATATTTTGAGGAAGATGTGGACATGAAGGGTCATGATTTTCGGCTACTTCCGTTCGGCGCAGGGAGGAGGGTTTGCCCTGGTGCACAACTTGGTATCAATTTGGTAACTTCAATGTTGGGTCACTTGTTGCACCATTTTTCTTGGGCGCCACCGGAAGGAATCAAGCCGGAAGAGATTGATATGTCGGAGAATCCTGGATTGGTCACTTACATGCGCACGTCACTGCAAGCAGTGCCTACACCAAGGTTGCCTTCTCACCTATACAAACGGGTAGCTGCAGATATGTAATCTATTCATGTTGTTTTGCTCTTCAGCTTTTGAATTCTGAATGCATCCACGGATTTTTTAACAATAAGGAAGTTGCAAAAAAAATGCTATGATTAGTAATTCAACTCTCTCATGAAACATTCCATTTTTCTTTCTTCACAGAACAAAGGAAAAAAACATGATTATCTTCATAGCCGAAACATATCATACACATTTGTACATATAAGAATATATATATAGGCATCATATGTTCTCGTATTATGCATAAGACTACGTAAATCACCAAATCCCAACATTTTCTTGTCCTTAATTACATAGTGGAAAGCCTGTATGTCTTAATATCATTTATACATACTTGATTCAAGATTGATCTTGTTCCATATGATCCAAATAGAACAAACCTTCCATGTCCTTATTAACTTCAGCCCATAACTTCTCTTCCTTGCTACCCCTCCTCAACTTCAGAAGCATATCAAATCTAGCAGAAGTTTCAATGACCTGCAATTTCGAAACAAACTTTACACAATAACCCAACAGAGGCACAATATATATATAGACAGTAAAGGAGCTAAAATGTTAACCTTGGCCCTAGCTAGAAGAATCTCTAGAAGTTCATTCGGGGACAACGAGTTGGATCTCTGTCGTATAATCTTAACAGCATGATTTGCTGCATCTTGAACCTCAGGATCAGATGTTGACACCACTCGCCATCCGGGACCATGGCGACCTAATTGCAAAGCCAATTGATCACAATTCATAATCTTCTTAACATAAAACATGAAATTCAAATGCTACACAGAGTTTAAACAAGAATAATTTCATATCCTGCAATAATCATCAAAACCCTAGCCATTATCATTGAGATCCAAGAGAATTCAGATTTACTGATTACCTCGCAAATTGACGAAGTCAGAGGGATTCAAGGAAGAGGAGTCTTGAGCATCCTTAAATTCCTGTAACTCCTTAAAGTTCATCCATGGCTTCACCATACTTTCGCTTCATAGATCTTAACTTTTCCAGCGTCAATTGCCTCCAACGTAAGATGATAAATCTTACCAGCAACCACCTGCTCTTTCACCTTCAACACTCTTCCAAACTCAAGAATCGAATTTCCTTTCTTGTTGTACTCTTCAACAGCAAATCGAGCAAGGCTTTCAATTTCAGCGCCAACTCCCAATTTCATCTTTATGTAGCTATCTCTTCCTCCATAAACTCGGCACTGCCCTAATTTACAGTTCGCAGATAACACCACAACGCTTAGGGCAAACACAAACAAGCTATGAAGCTTCATTGATTGATGAAAATGGCGATCTCCTTCGTCTCTATAACTTGAAATTTTGGAATTTTCGGAACGTAACTTCGCGTTTTGGGAAAACAAAATGTAAATGGAGACCAGTCGGTCAACGACAGATATTGACGGAGACTTTCGTGGGTGGGCTGCTAAGTTGCGTTAAATTTCGGCCCAATAGGCCCATTTCTTGAGCCTCCAGTATTTCTTTTCAAAAAATATTATATAAGATTCTTTGATATCAATTAAAAGTGACTAAATTTTAAAATTTATAGGGTAGTGAGTATAAATTTGGTTAAAGATTGGTTTTGGTCCTTAAATTCATGGAGTGGGTGACATATAGATTATAGTACATAAATCTAAAACCTGCACAAGAGTCAAATGAAAGTTCCAATAATGAATGAGAATTTAGTCTTGCATCTCCGTACATCTCATCGCTGTTTCAAGTGGGCTTTTCCATAAAAAAAATGTTTACCTAAGTTCCTCTAGTGAACAGCCATAGTGACCAAAATTCTTATCCGTAAAGACACCCACGCACGCACGCACACATAGTCTACTTTACTACCCATAAGATCACAGCCATAGGAAATCCTTTCGTATCAATTACTATACCAAGACCCAGTTTGGCCAATGGAAATCCCACTGTCATATGCTCCTTCAAACCATCAAACAATGCAATTCTATCAAACAACTAACTCAATGTTCCCATCGAAAAAGGTGAAAAACAATGGATAAAACACAACTTCAAAATGAAAGTTGAAACCCCTGATACATGCCAAATTACAACAGAAAAATTCCTGCCCAATTCTCAAGTTAAAATGCCAAATAACCAATCCTGCATAACCTCACATATCATCAAATACAAACTAGATAATCAAACAATATGCTAACTGGAGAATAAAGGATCATGATGAAACTAAGTGGTAAACTCAAGAAAGAATCCAATATGCAATAGGAAATGTAATATAAATCGAACAAATTCAAAGCTTCAATCTGTAAGAACATTAAACCATTTATCCGAAATCACTCATCCAAATTACATAATCAAAATCAACACAATTCTTCATTCAAATCAAAACCCATATCCCCAAATTTACATTAAGCCCCAGTAACACTCAATGTCCTACCAATCTCATAAGAAATAAAAGCATCAATGGAAGCATACTGAACCTGACCAGAAGTAAGCCATTCATTATCCCATCTACTCATTGTAATCCTTTTGGGCTTCTGAATCTCCTTCCCAAGCACTTCTTTAGCCAAACTCTTCAATCCAGCACTCCTCAATTCCTTCACGCCCAATTTCTCCGCCGCAAAAACCCTAAGATCAACCGCATTCACAACTCCAATCCCATAATCCAACAAAAGCTTCTCAACATCCGCCTCAATTCCAACACCAACAAAAGTATAACTACGATTTCCAAGAAAATCAAGAAGCGATTGAGGAATCGACGGAGAGTGAATAAATTGAAAAATCAAACACTTATTCCCCACACAAAGTTGGAGCGTTGCAACCGGATTCTCAATCGAACGACTGAAGCTAGGGCGCCACTCAACATCAAGCCCTACGATGCGAATCCGAGAGGAAGCGATCTCGGCGAGCCACGAATCGACGAAGGAAGGTGTGCAAGTGACGAGTGTACGAATCTGGTGGGTGAAAAAGGTAACGTCGTAGAGATTGTGAGTATCGAAAGGTAATTCATGATCAACAATGCTGATTGCCATGGGGAATTTGAGGATTTTGCAGAGAGGGATGAGAGTGATTCACAGAAAGATTTGATGGGTTGAATCTTTTTGATATTTGTTGGTCTTTTGTTTTGGTAATTATTTAGTGACTCAATTAATTAAGTCATCATAATATAATATTGTAGAGTTTACACAGCCTCCGCCACCGGATAAACTGCCATCAATTCCTGTTATACATTTTTGTCTATTACCTGGTTCCTTTTTATTCAACTTCATGTAATCATCTCCCACTGCCATCAAAATCATTTGTTGAAAATGTATAATTTAGATGAATTAGCTGTGGAGATTCTTAGATTATTATAGATTTTTTGAGTTTGTACGGTGGTGTATAAGTTTTCATATTTTTAGTTATGCAAGCTAGATTATCCTTCCATCAATGAAGTGGGCATACTTCTTTGGCTACTTTGACCCATAACATTCACTAATCCACGATAGATGCTGGTTTTTTGTTTATTCAATTCAATTCACTATTTTAAGGTACCGAATTAAAGGAGTGTTTGGTAATTTCCTAACTTTCCTTTTTAAAAATTGAACTCCTAAAAAAGTGATTTTTACAACCACTCACTAAAAAATGGCAGGAAATACCACAACAGACCAAATCTCACCACTACCATCCGATAATTCCAACTCCGGCGCCGGCAAATCAGCCGTCGTCGTCGTCCCCGCCGTCTCCACCATGAATCCAAACAACAAAAACTCTACCACATCCCGAGAGTCCAAAAGGCGAAAAACCTGTCCAACAGCTCTCGACACAATTAAAGAATTTACGAAATCGGATCTGAACTTCTCCTTCAGTTTCGACACGAAATTCTCCGTTTGCGCAGCTGAATTCACTCCGAAATTTGGATCTTTTAATTTGACAGAGGTGACGCCGGAGAAAGATCAGTATTGTCAGATTCCGGCGACAATTGAAGAAAGTAAAGAAGAAAGGGATGGGCAGATTTAAATTATTGAAAAGATTCAACTTTAAACAGAAAAATTAGTGAGTTTAATTTATATGATAATGTTCTATGTATTGAAATCCAATCACTAAATAAAATAGAAAAATTTTATTTTCCCAGGAAACAAACAGTAGTTTTCCAGAAATTTATTATTCTTAACTATTTAAATGAAGTTTAATAGATTAAAACATTATATTTTTAAGACTAATAATCACCAATTATTTGTCCCGAATGCCACAAATTATTTAAGAATATTAACAAAAACTTTAGTTCTTAGATGACTGCAAGAGTTTCCTTTTCCTGAGCTCCGTTTAGCTTGGTGGCGATGGAGATCTTTTCCGTGTTAGTCAGAACTTGCTGCTTCTTGATATTGTCATATGTTTTGTCTTCAGTTTGTTCGGAAGGAGGGTATGAGCGTCCACTATTGCGAATGAGATCTTTGATTGTTGTTTTGAGTTCGTTGTCTTTTGTTAGAGACTCGAGTGTTACGTGTACACCTGAGGAGAATCTGATGATTGATTGATGTTTTAATCGGAAAATGGGATGAATGATGGATTGTACTTACGGTATCTCCAATAATGCTTTGGATTGGTGGGGTCGTTGATTGTCTCTTCTGTTGCTGGGCGTGTTGTGTACTCTTCTTTTAGTGCTAACAAATCCTGATTAGGGAAAAAAATGGGGTTTAGTTCCCGACTCTTGAAACAGTCGGAAAAAGGCTTTGTGTGAATCAGTTTACCTGAAGAGGGAAGATTGCCCACATTGATGGAGATTCAACGTGCTGCTGCAGGACATAATACGCAATTGCGGGAACACATTCGCTAGGAGGCAACATATCACAACCTACCACACTCTTGAAAAATCGATGTCTTCGTTCTTCATCTTCTTCCCACCATGCGCGTAAGGTGGAGCAGTCATGGCAAGACGGAGCACACACCTGAAGCAGAGTAAGAAATACGAATACTCGAAATGATTCATGTACAACAGAATGATCTTGGCCCGGTTGTGAAATGGTTCATTGTGAGGAATTATTTTCCGTAGTGTCAGCATTCAATGATTACAATTGTGCATATGATGATATGTAAAACATAATGAAACGATGATATTCGAAATGCAATCCAATGTAATAGGTGCAAGCTAGAAGGATTCGGGTTGAATTCTTTCTCACCGTCATGTAGCTATATTGAGAAGGAATACCAAACTCCAGATCAGGTTCACTGGGCATACGGTGAATGCGTAAGCCTATTAACCCCAACTCTTGCATAACCTGCAAAAAAATATTTCAGTCATTTCAATGTCAGCAAAGGAAGAAGAGACTGAGAGTTGAATGAACATACAGGATGAACACAAGACGGAATAAGGCCAAGATCTTCCCCGCAGGCCAGCATATCTGAAGAGTTCAGGAGGACGGGGAGAGTTTTTAATGCATTTTGGCGCCAAAGATTGTCTTGCCGGTGGAAATAGTAATCATAGTAATATTTTTTCATAACATTTTTGCTGCGCAATATAACAACCAGTAAGAGATGGTACATTTTGAATGCCAATCTGAAGTTAAACCACGAACTTTCTTGACAGGTATGATTCTATCTCTTTTCATTCAGTTTGAGGAATGAAATAAGCCGAGAGACAGATCTAAGATACCTGTGATCATCTAATTCTTTAAAACTTGAAGTATCTTCAAGATTAAAACGTGGATAGAATTTCCTTGCATCCTCTGGATCTTTGATCAGAACAATATTCTGCAAGAACGATTGAAACGGATAAAATCTAGGATTGCTGCCAGTAATAATCATCGTGATCAACACAAACATTATAACCACCTGTAGGATATCAAATAGACCACGCCGTATCGTGTCTTCGCTCTCCAACGCCAAGAATCTATTTGCACTCGACTTCAGCTTGGATGCTATTTTTTTCTCCGTGTTGCAGTCTTCCTTAAACTATAATTACATTTGAAGGGTCAATACACATATTTAAAAGCCAAGTACAGTTACTTTTAATTTACTTTGTAGTGTCATGAAAGGAAATTTTCATATATGCTTTAGCATAAACACACGAACATCAAACTTGATGTGGGTGGCAATGTATCAAACTTCATCCCACATTACAACAATTACCTCATAGCAAGTTTTCTGATATTCATCAAAAAAGCTTGATGCAATAATAGTCCAAGAAGCTCCAAATTTTTCCTGAAACATGATCAAAGAAAAGGAAATTTCACACGAGTAGAACATGCAGCGAGTACCTTAAAAACAGAGGTAAGATACAATTAGTTGATATCACTTCAAAGAAAGCAGTTTACAATAAAAGAATTCAGGAACCTGCAACAATTCCTGTCGAATATATGGGCGGCTCAAGCGATCAAAATTCCATATTCCCTCTTTTTCTAGTTCTTCCTGCTCCATATGTACCAAAACAACATGAAAGGAATTTTCTTCTCCTAACATGTAAAAAATACTGTGTCCTTGAACTACAGATATACAATCATATACCTGACTTAGAGGAATAGATGGTCGGAATTTTCCCACTAGACCTGTCATAGCGTGTTCCGGAAGCTCCCAGATTCTAAAGAAACCTAATATATGATCAATCCTGTAAGCCGTAAAATACTTTGCCATCTGTGATAAGAACAGAGAAAAAATTAGCATATATTTAACTATAGTAAAGAGGAGTGACCATAATATAAGAACGAAATAACAAAACCTGTGTTAAACGAGCACGCCACCAGCCATAGTTGTCCTTTGACATTTCCTCCCAATTATAAGTAGGGAATCCCCAATTCTGCCCATTTTTGTCAAAATAATCTGGAGGCGCACCAGTAGCTGTATTCATGCGAAACAAAGTTGGATTGACCCAGGTATCAACACTGTTCCTATCCACGCCAATTGGTAGGTCTCCTTTCAACACCACTCCTTTCTTTCTTGCGTATTCCGCAGCTTCTGACAACTGTCAATTCATAGTGTGACTAAGCAATGGAACACCAGGACGCTTTTCTGAACAATCAGTAAGCCCAACTGAGCACAGTAGATAGATAGATAGATATTATTCTTACTTGTAAATGTAAATGGTACTGGATATAATAATGGAAGCAAATTATGTCGTAGTGCAAACTGCTTTTTGTTATAAGTTTCTCGAGCTGTGCAGGAAAAAGGGAAAGTCATTAGAGGTTCAAGAATGGACCTTCTCAAAGAACATCAAAGTGATCACTACCTTGTCAGTTGAAAACTGAGAAAAGCGACCCCATTGACTGTGATCTGATGTTTCAAAGAAGTCCCGCAGGAAACAGAAGGCAGCATAGGGTTTTAACCACTCCTATTTACCAATCAAGATAACAGTTAAACTCATAAAATAATTCTAAAACAATATGACTGAAAGAGCTAGTAAAACTTCAACCTTCTTAACAAACTAGTAGATAGATAGAAAAGAGTGGAGTTTAAAGGAAAATTTGATAACATGTTTAGAATAACTATCTAAATGGCTATGTTGGGTATGACCTCATTCTCAGAAAAGAATTTTTGAAAGGAACTAGAGTTGAGGATCAAATCCTTCTCTTGGGCAAAAATTTTCTTGGCAACTGAAAGCTTAGCAGCAAGACTTGCTTCATAATCAACATCCTGCCAAGACAAAGAACAAAATTAAAACAGCCAGTTTGCATTGATGCCCAAACATCTAACAGCATTAAAACGATTCATGAACAATCCTAACACAATGCAAACCCCATAATGCACCCAAAAGCCCCCAAGGATGGGGGTCAGAGAAAAATATATTAAAACAAGGGGATAAGGTCATAGAAATGGACTACATTTGCATCCAGTTGTTCCTTTGCCTTCATAATCTCTTGCTGAAAGTAAAGAAAAGAGAAAGACACCATATAAATTATTTTTTTCCGACATATGGTTCTCTAGGGTAGAATACTAATCAGCAGAAATTACAGAAATCACATTACTGATATGATAGCATGAAATGAAAAGTTAAATCACCTTAACAACATCTGTTATGTTTTCTGAAAGATTCTGCACTCTCAAGTATAATGGATGCAATGCAAATACAGAAAGTGAGCTGCACAACCGAAAAACCAGAAGGGGAAATTTGTAATAATATGACATAAAAATTCATTACAACTTCAACAATTCCATTTATAAATGCAATGACGTCTGAAGAATCTATAGTCCCTCCATTTACTTGTGGAGCCCCTTTGTTCTTATCACTAAAGTTACAGTGAAAGTGTACCTGTAGGGATATGAATCCCACCACATCCCATGTACAGATGTATCATTGATTGGCAAAAGCTGCACAAGATGAAACCCAGACTCAACTGCCCAGTCAACAAGTAACTTCAGGTCAGCAAACTCTCCAACTCCAAGATCGTCTTCTGATCTAACAGAGAACATGGGGATTGAAACACCAGCACCACGCCACGGCATTTCCTAGTGGAATAATTGATAGTTCATGAGCATCATGTGATTCACGAACAAATATATACATATAATTCACGAACAAACCGCATACCCGCATCATGCCATCTGAAAGTACAACATATCTTGGTTGACTACTTGAAGAGTCCATGGACAATTCCCTATTGGGACCAGTTTCTAATGAAAACTTTCCTGCCTTGCTGTTTTTGCAGTACTTATACGTAAAACACTTGTTAAGGAATAGAAAGGAAAGGGAACATGGAAACAGCCAAAATATGGATAAAAAAAAATAATTGATACCAAGTTTATTGGATGAAGATTTCCAAAAGGATATTTGAGTGGAAAATCACCCTTTTGTATTACACAGTCTGCTTCCCAGATTGAGTCACCAGCATAACTAAGCTTAAGTGCATCCTCAGCCTTCCACAACCCCAATTTTGTTGGGCTACCAGTAACATAAACCTGCACGAGTGAACTTCATAAATCCTATTATCTTTGTAATATGCCAACGACAGAGAAGAGAACTTAAAGGTATAAAATAGCTGGAGATAATTACAAATGTGTCTTCTTCAATATTTGGGCAGCAAATTTTGAACTGGACATGAACGGAATCTATTTATATTCAAAGACCACAAAATAATACAGGAATTAGCTAAAGCAGAATAATAATATCAAAAAGGAAAACCAAGATATTCAAATTGGGTATAATTACCTTCCTGCTCCAAACTATCATAAGTGGTTTCGAGTGGCTTTTCAGTGTTCAAACTGTAACTTCTGCGAAAAATCACATTTTTGAAGGCACTTTTGAAAGGGAGAGCATCAGCACCCGTCTGGATTTACACATTCAGCCAGTAAAAGTGATTACAACATTAATGTTCTTTTTAAGTGAGAAACGAGAATCCTCAAAAGAGAATCCAAAACCAGAGATAGAGAACAAAATGATCACCTGCCAAAGATCGTGAAGCTCCAAAACCTCCCCATCCTTAACACCCTCGGGAAGTACCAATCTCCGCTTCTTTCCAATCTCCTCTCTTAAAACAGTTTTTTCATCATCCACCACATAATAACTGTACTCACATTCAAACCCACTTGCTACTGGCATACTTCCACTCCAAATGAGCTCATCACCTTGATGAACAGGCTTCAGTAACAAACCCCTTTTCACATTCCACAAACCGAGCATTGGTTCAGAGCCACATACAAGCAGGTTTTCGCCCCAATGAGTATAATATGGCAATCTGAAGGTGATAGTCACTGACTTCATAGATTTAGTCCCAGAAAACAATCCCAAATTAACCATTATTAACCCGGATGACAATTCTCAAATTCTAGCAAAACCCAAAATGCTTCTTATCAGTATCTACAGTATTAAACAGAATATCATAACATCACACATTGAAATATAAGCTATGTTCTTCGCTAAGATCATGAAATCACAAATTCACTACCCTGCGAGCAG
>JAYMTB010000550.1:0-13706 GCA_036897585.1 Francoa sonchifolia | reverse complement strand
TGACAAATCTGTCGCAAAGGTTCTTAAGTCCTATGGCCTGTACTAGGCATACCTAGGACGTCACTAACTAGATCAGAATCAAACTGAATGCCGACCCCTTTGACGTACGAGGAGTAAATGTCGGTTTCACTATTTTTTTGCAAATTGGAATAAAATTGCCTAACAAGAATAGGGTAGTATGGATGGTTTAGGGACAGAAGGAGTTGAAAACCTAAATGCAACAGATCAGCCAAAAATGTGAGTGAAGGATCTACCAGGGGAGTAGGGAATACCGTCATTCCAACCATTAGTGGCTGCGCTCTGAAGCTATCCTCGTAGCGGGAAAGTCCAGCACTGGACCAGAAGTACTGTGTTTCTGTCATCGAACCTGAAGGGGCAGCCTGTGTGGTCCTCCGACTGCGTGACACCGATAGATTCCTGGTTCTTGGTGGCATGATTCGATGACTTTGAAGTAATGAGAAAAACGTAATCGATTGAGAAAAACGTAAGAGGTATATGTATTGGAACGGGCAGGAGTCGTGAAATAGAGGAATATCGAAGTGTAAATTAGGTTTTTTGGGGAGAAAGTCATTTTAAGCAGATTAATTTTCTTTATACACACGCATTACTAATCGATTTGAATCATTACATAATCGATTATTCAAGGACAATTTCTACCAATTTGGTATTGATTTTTCAATTTTTATTTTTAATAGGCCCACAATATATATTCATTCAACAAACATAACACAACGTAATCGATTATACCAAAGAGTATAGTCGATTATGTCAAACCTCTTATCAATTTGGAGTAATCCAACATGAAAGAGTGGTAACTTTGTCCGACATAATCGATTATACTCAAACGGTATAGTCAATTAGTCCATTAATTCGAAATAAATTTGGCCAAACTGGGCTGATTACATGAGATGAGTGCAATTACTTCATATCAGAATGACATGAAGTAATTGCTTTCATCTCAGGTAATCCCAAAAACTTAGGAATTTTTACATTGCAGATTTGGGAATACTCCAAATTAGTGAGATTACTCCATATCAGCCAATCTAATATGACATAATTGCATTGATCCGAAGAAAACCCAAAATTCCCCCAATTTTGCCTACATAATCGATTGTACCAAAGGGTATAGTCGATTATGTCAAACCTCTTACTGATTTGGAGTAATCCAACGTGAAAGAGTGATAACGTTTTCCGAGATAATCGACTATGACAAAATAAATAATCTATTACGCAATTCATACGAGGTAATTTTCAACCAAACTCGAAATTACGCGATATTAAAGCAATTACTTCGTATTGGTCGAAACGAAGTAATCCCACTGTTCTCAAATAATCCCAAGGACTTGGGATTTTTTTTCCGCCAATTTGGGATTATTTGAGATTAGTGATATTATTTCATATCAGTTAAACTAATACGACGAAATCGTACTCATTTGAGGTAATTCCAGATTTCCTTAAAATTTTGCCTACATGATCGATTACACTATGTTGTATAATCGATTATGTTAAACATCACATTCTGATTTGGAGTAATCCAACGTGAAATAGTGGTAAGTTTGTCAAACATAATTGACTATAAAAAAAGGGTATAGTCGATTATGTTACTCATTCGAAATAATTTTTGGCTAAACTCAAAATTATGTGATATAAGTGGGATGACTTCATATGAGGCTATACGAAGTAATCGCACTCTTATCAAGTAATCCCAAGGACTCGGGATTTTTTTTTCTGCCAATTTGGAATTATTTGAGATTAGTGATATTATTTCATCTCAGTTAAACTAATACGACGAAATCGCTTTCATTTGAGGTAATCCCAAATTCCTTAAAATTTTGCCTACATAATCGATTACACTATGTTAAATAATCGATTACACTATGTTGTATAATCGATTATGTTAAACATCTCATTCTGATTTGGAGTAATCCAACGTCAAATTTTGTCTGACATAATCGACTATGAACAAGGCATAATCGATTATGTCACTCATTCGAGGTAATTTTAACCCAAACTTGGGATTACGTGATATTAAATCAATTACTTCGTATTGGTCGAAACGAAGTAATCGCACTGATCTCAAATAATCCCCAAAAAACTTAGGATTTTTTCCAACGAACTTGGGATTACTTGAGATTAGTGATATTAATTGAGATTAGTATATCTAATATGGCGTAATCTCATTTATCTGATGATATCCTAAGTTAAAAAAATAATCGATTATACTACAGTATAATCAATTACCTAATATTTGAGTTGGAAAAAATACGAGCAATAGTGGAATGATTACTACTATGATGAAATTAAAAAAATTACCATTTCGCCAAAATAACCCTGGTTAGCATTATTGCGGGACTAAATTTTTTTTTTTTTCAAAATTGATTTTTTAATCTTTTTATATAATGTAAAATTACTTTTTGCCCCTCTTTTTTTTTTAACTGTTCACACCAGCGGTGTATGCAAATGGATGCCCAGTTTATATGTATTTGTCAACGGAAGAGTACGAATTAGAACTTAGATTTCGTTATTTTTTTCTTTAATAAATGAAAATAGGGTTTAATTATGAATTAGGCTACGAATTTTTTCCCCTTTAGAAACAACGAACATTTGTGTCATTGGGAATTTGAAATGGCATGAAATTAACTGCAGTAAAAAAGTAACTCTTACAATATGGAGACATCTATCAGATAATTATCCAACAGATTACATATTTGGAAAATAATTTAATTGATTATAAGAGCAATATTCGAAGTGAAAACCATGATAATACGACGCCGTATAGTGGCAGATTGGATGCCACGGTGGACAAGACGAGACAAGTAGCGGTGGACGCCACATGCGCGTATGATGCATCCGTCTTGATGCGTTTTCAAAATGCCCTCACTCCTGTCATAGCCGTTAAATCAGGACATTCCCGTAATTTTAGCCACTTTCTCTTTCTCTCTCTCATAACTGTTGTTTTTCCTCTCACGGTGAATCTCCCCCAAAAGCAAACCAGTAATAATAACTCACTGAGTCACTCTCTCTTCCTTTATAGCGAGGTTAGGTTTTGGACTCTAGCATGGCGTCTTCTTCGTCTGATCCTGGTTTGAAACCTGAACTTGCAAGTAGCAGTGGCGGCGGTGGCGGAGGTGGAGGTGAGGGAGAGTGTTCTGCTGCTGTTGTGATGGCGAATGATCAGTTGTTGATGTATAGAGGTTTGAAGAAAGCGAAGAAAGAGAGAGGATGTACTGCGAAGGAGCGTATTAGCAAAATGCCTCCCTGTGCTGCTGGTAAACGCAGCTCAATTTATCGCGGTGTTACCAGGTAATTTTGTCAAGTGATGTTTGGTTACCCAGAAAATGAATATTGAAGATTTATGTTGTTTTGGTGTATAATAGGCATAGATGGACTGGTCGCTATGAAGCTCATCTTTGGGATAAAAGTACTTGGAACCAGAATCAGAATAAGAAGGGAAAACAAGGTCTATTTGAATCTAAATAATTTAATACTTTACTGATTTATAGTTTGTTTGCTGTTAAAAATGCTGACACTGTTCTTCCTTTTACTATTGTCCATTGAACGATTGGTGGATTACTTGATGTGGCAGTGTACTTAGGTAAGTTAGTAGCTTATATACATAATTCTCTGAAGGTGCTACATGCTAGTATTGCTAAAAATTTGATTATATGTTTTAATTTACAGGGGCGTACGATGATGAGGAGGCTGCAGCTAGGGCTTATGATCTTGCTGCCTTAAAATATTGGGGGCCAGGGACTCTCATTAATTTTCCGGTACAACTCCTAATTTTTATTTTTGCACATTATTTTTTTGTCATTTTTCACCAATTGAGAATCTGTTGTTTTTCCTATACTTTGACATAGCATATATACATTTTTTTTCTTTCACGTCACCTGTCTCTATTTGTGTCCTTTTTATATGAGCACTTGAATCTGATATTTGATGAACCTGTCAATACTAGTTTAAATTTGGATTGTTAATATAGCATTTCAAACACGGAAGATGCAAAGGTATTTTAGTACTAAAATTTGGATCTCTTATCACAAAATTTAGTGGTTTAGAGGATTACATACACTTTCAACATAGATTTAGAAGAATGAATTGAATTTCATTATAGGACATTGATTCTTCGCTTTCGTGAAATTATGGATTTGTTATGTAGCTATAAATGAGAATATTTGAAATGGCTGGGGGAGAGTATGGGTTTGAAACTTATTATTTTAATTAAAATGAATGGATTTTAACTAGTGTAAACTCCTCTCTTTATTTAGTTGTTAGACTTAAATCCAAATCCCTTTCTCGCAAATCCTTAAATCTAAGTGAAGTATTCTTTTCTGATTCATTTAAGACTACTCGCTGGCATTAAATGTACTAAAGCATGATAATTGTTGCTGCAGGTTAGTGATTATACTAGAGATCTCGAAGAGATGCAGAACTTATCAAGAGAGGAATACCTTGCTTCGCTTCGAAGGTGCATATATACTTTTAAAAGAAGAGAGCTAATATGAAAGTATGATTTTTTTTCTTAGAGTAATTTGTATGTGCAGGAAGAGCAGTGGCTTCTCGAGAGGAATCTCTAAATACCGGGGGCTTTCCAGGTATGTTTTGATGTATGTAGGTAATGCATATAGTATTTGCTCTGTATTTCAGAGAATTGATCGGTACATCTGCTAACTGCTTCCAGAAGATTTTTGGAACAAACTTTATTCGAGTGCAAAAAAATACTTCAACACTAGAAAACCTTTGTTTTCTTAATAACTTCAGAGCATGATAAATGCACGTGAGGTTATCACTGATTCTGTCAGGTTATGTATTTGGTTGCATTTCCTGTCCAAAGGCATTATCCATATAAAAGAAACAAAGTAGTTTGGTTGCAATCACAGTTGGAATTGTTACTTTCCTCTAAGGACAGTCTTTAGTAGTAATATGACAGTTAACCGAATTTACTGTCTACTTGCTTCATAGTGCATGAGCAATTGCTTGTGAAATAAAAAAAAAAAACACTGAATTATATATTTTTCCCACAGCTTTCTTTTTGCAGTATTATTCTCAAGCCATTATTAGTAAATACAAAGATGTGTTAATATTTCGCTTCAATGGCCAATATTGATTTTATGTTTCAACTTTCTGATTTATTTTGTTTGTTGCAAAGTAGTCGATGGGAGCCATCATTTGGTCTTATGCCTGGATCTGAATACTTCAATAGCATACATTATGGTGAGCGCTAATCAATTTCTTAGTTAATCAGGCCGTTTATATACTACTAAGTCTTATCATGAATAATTAGAGTTATGCTATTTATCGCCATTTTTCATATATGCTTTAAGTTGTTTTACAGTCTAACATTTCCATCTTATTGAAAGGCACCATGGATGATCCAAGAACAGAAAGTACCTACATGGGTAATTTTTGTGTTGAAAGAAAGATTGACTTAACAAGTTACATCAAGTGGTGGGGGCCGAGCAAAGCTCGTCAAGCAGATTCTTGCACGAAACCATCTGAAGAATCAAAGTACGGATTTGCTGAAGATATTGGAAGTGAACTTAAAAAGTCAGAATGGGCATTCCAGCCTACTGAACCATATCAGTTGCCTCGTTTGGGTATGTTCCATGAAGGTAAAAAAGGCAAAGGCGCGAGAGTTTCTACCTTGAGTATCCTGTCACAGTCGGCTGCATACAAGAGTTTTCAAGAAAAAACATTAAAAAAGCAAGAACAGAACACCGATAACGATGAGAATGAAAACAAAAATAGTATCAACAAGATGGATTATGGCAAGGCAGTCAAAAAATCAATAAATCATGATGATGGGAATGAGACGCTTGCAGTTTCCTTAGGAATGAGCGGGGAATTGCCACTACAGAGACATGTGTATGCATTAGCTCCTTTCTTGTCTGCACCTCTTCTGACCAACTACAATACCATTGATCCTTTAGTAGATCCTGTTCTTTGGACGGCTCTTGATCCTGCTCTTCCTGCTGGACTTTCCAGTACCAATGGGGTAGGTATATATGCTACAAATGTTTGATTTATCTAAAAGTGGTACAAAAAGAAAATGATAATAAGTTATTTAAAGAAAAGTAATACTGTTAACTATAATTCCAAACATAAATTGTTTCAAATTGTGTGTCACCTTCTGTGTTACAGCTTTAAGATATTTGGGATAGATCTATGTCATGTACAAATGACAACTTTGATGGGGAAAATTAATAGAACCATTTTTGAGTTAAAATTCTTTTCTCTTTCGTATTTAGGTTCTCTAAGCAAACTGACAACTCTATTTACTTTGAACCACAGGTTACAAAGACTGAAACTAATTCCACTCACACTTTTTTCCGGCCAGAGGATTAATGGCATCTCCTTTTGCCCTAAACTTTGAAAGCAATGCAAATATTCGGTTCACTTTCCTTGGGAGGTTTTTGCACTGAATTACTTTCACTTGGGAGGCTTTAGCAATGAATTACTTTGCAGGAAATGGATGCATTGGAGTATGAAGAGCTAAAATTCCTTAAAAATGAGGTTTTTATCATTTCTGGCTTGTACTACATAGGTTGCCACGAATATAGAAATAGAAATAGAAATATCTATGTAACTTAATAATTGTATCAATACTATATCTATATGAATTAGGTAATATTTTACTGCTTGATTGTCAGAGTTACGAACGTTTCTGTATTTGATACCCGTGTAAAGATATGGATGAATAATTTTTATACAAGAATAGGCTCAGATACTTAATTAATGTTCAGTTTCTTGTTTATGTGTCCAATGCTCTTAATTATAATGCTTATATTTAATATGGTCTTTCTGTCATACAGATTGGTCAATTTAGAGCTATTGCTGTAAATGACCAGGTCTGAAGTAATTCTGTGGAGCTCTCCCTTGAACTCCTGCTTGATCATTGGAGCCCTTACAACAGGTTCGTAGTTAGAACATTGCACCTTAATTCCGGATATATAGTTGTATTATTAGACTTTTATGATGGTTCCAATGAGATTATTAACATTGTCTCAAATATTGTGTGGAACTGTCCAAAAATTTTATTTGATAAGTTTTTGGTGGTTAGAATCTCGTTAGTAGGCTATCTACTACACCCTTTTTAAATTTTAACTATTCCAATTTATATGCTGATGAGTGGAGACCAAATTAGACATTTTTTTATTTTGCATTCCTTCGAGTGTAGTATATACTTCAAGCATTTTGCCCGTTGCACTGCTCGTCCATGATAACTTAATTGAACACACGACCATTGTGCTGATGATACATCATTCAAATTTATGTCCTATCAACTTTGATCGTAGGATAGTGGCCTACTGTGAACGAGTGACATAATTTAGGTGCGATTTCAGAGAGGGAGCCTAAGAAATGGCTTTTCCTCTTAGCATTTCCTATTATTTTTTGTACTTGAAGATTTGATAGCATTGCAAGTTTGAACTTTGATCTCCTTTATTTAATATATTGTGAGTTATTGAGGTCAAGTTTTTTCTATAGAGGATCCTTGTAGAGTTTTTGAAGGAATTGTCCTAAATTCTTCTGGTTTGAATTTTAGAGTTCTAACATTATTATATTTATTTCAAAGGATTTTTTTGAAATTCGGAAATAATTCTTCCGCAATCAATCCCAAACACTGTGTTATGACTTTTTGGAAAATTTTGTGGAAAGCTTGCGGATTGCTTAGTCAACTTGAACTTGAATTTCTTGGGGAAAAAATACAATAGTAATGATTTAATTGAGGGGCGTATTAGTAATTTCAATCTGAAAGGAAATGGAGTGTTAAACACAACACTACTAATAGTAGCTTATTTTCAAGTCAACAGATAGCATTTCATTTGTATTCCATTCAAACATGTATTGCATAATATTAATAGTCAAGCTTTCATGACATTATTAGTTAACCCACGTGTGCATCTTTGGTTGTGCCTTAGAATTTCCGAGGAACAACCACTTTCACATTCAAATCTCATTGTTTTTACACCAAACAATCCATTTTCTTCATTATCTTTATAAAATAGTGACTAATTTATGTTCATTACTTTACTTAGCAATTAAATGACGTGAGATTCGATCTTGATTTTACCTGTCTCAAAATATCAGATTTATGCTTATACGATTTAATACAATGTATTACAATATTTTGTTAGAGATATACAGTCTGATTATTCGTTATGCATAAATTATAATATTCGGACTGGAGAACACGGGGTCAGGGGGTGGGAGCTCCCTGCTGGTGTCTTGCTGCCCAGTTAGCGAGCGAGGTTCCAGGGTAAATCGGGAGTTGAGCCTCCGAAAGCTAAAGAGAAACATCTAATGCGTATGGAGAGTAGTAATTTTGAGTTGCCATAATTTTTAGAATTTTTCATTGTACTTGTAATCTAATTCCAATCAATAAAAAATCTAATACGATCCATGAAGTAAACATATGAAATTGGTGTATTTTTTTTGTTTTTTCATTTGATTTCGTTTTCTAACATATCTAGTACAGTATTATAAAATGGTAATAAAAGTATTGGTGGAATTAGGTACAAATGTATTGATTTATTGATTTAATTGTGGTAGAATCCGTGATTAGAGCACAAAGCACTGTCCTTGGCAACAAATATGAAAGGTTTATGATTATAGCAAAAAGGGATATGTACCAAGCAAGCAAGCAAAGAAATCCTTTTCAGAGAAATAATTCTTCATTCATTTTGGTAAACGTCAAATGCTCATTTATTCATGTCTTTCTTTCACATTGTAACATTATTGCTTTATATCTCTTGCCGACCTACAAATAATTGGGTTTCATATCAGTTTTTACATTCTTTTTCAATCAACCTAATGTAGAAATAATATTACGAGCCAGTAGTTTCCATGTAAATGTCTAGTAATTCACTTTCATCTTTTGCCTAGCGACAATTTTGACTACGAATCGTGATCCTGTTTAACATAATATTAGATCAATTATCTAACAGAATTTCCTACTAAACCAGAAATTCTCAGTTGAACTGCGATGCAACCCAATCACCAATCAATTAAAATTGATTAGACCATGTATGTATAGCCAAAAATAAAATTTCTCTATCTTTTTGTTTTGTGTTTTTCCTTTTCTTTCTTTTATTTTTTGTTTTTGTGGTTTGACATTATTATAAGATGTATGTTTTTAATTGGCTAGTACAAAAATGACGTGTTGCACAAGATTCAACTAAGAATATTTTTTAACAGGAACATTGCTTGGAAACTTGATGGTGGGATTTTCCAATGTTGAATTTTTCGAATACCTGTATACCTCGACATCATATATACAAACTTACAAAACTGATTTATTAATAAGTAGTACATAACCAACATAAAAAGGAAAATCGGATCAAATTCAGTTTCAATTAATCATAGGCTTAGCTTTGTATATATCGAACCAACAAAACATGTCAATTAACATCCATTTAATTATGATTGGCGTATTTTCGCCACCACTTTTATCACCTTTGTACATAAAATAATACAAATATCAAATACATATGCTTATTAACTAAAACCATATCTTCACAATTATACCTTAGAGCATCCTAAGCCACCCAATTTTTAGCAACTTAGTTCTGCAAATTTACTTGCATGATTGAGATAGTAAAATGCTTGCACTTTCACTAATCTCATCTCTCTTCCTTTTCCTCCCCATTTCTCCCTTAATTTCCAACCTCACTCCAAACAACTTTGGCCCCTCATTTTCTTCCTCTTCTTTCTCCATATGTGCATACTTAGCCACTAATTCAAGAAGCTCTTTGCACTTGCTTTTCATGGTTTTTAGCTCAGTGTTCAACACCACATTTTCCCTTTTTAGACGTTTGTTTTCATCGGTGATAAGGGTAATGTATCCGGATGATGATGATGTTGATGATGATCTTTGATCTTCCTCGGAGTCTTGAACTATAACTTGGACTTGTGCTATTGGTTGATGTTGTTGTTTTTGTTGTTGTTGTTGTTGCTGCTGCTTGTTGCTCCATGATTTTCTTCTTGGGATTTCACATAGTAGATCTTTTTCGCCTTTTCTAAACATGTCATTGTAAAACTCCCATCGATTTGTAGAAATTTTATGAAACCCCTATGCATCATCATTATACATTAGGAAAGTCAAAAGATGTGCCATTGCAAAAGTTTCACTAATTCACAGCTAATTCTCCATGTTTCCGAAATTTATATTCTAATAACACGAGACATTATGTAACTCTAATAGAATGAGTCTTATATTGGCTTAGTTTTAGGGAGGTCGTGACCTTTATTAATAATCTAGTCAACCAATTAAAAGCATACTAGTAGATATTTTGATATCTGGGTGAGTGAGAGTTATTAGTTATGAAACATTCAACAAATGTGATCATGGCACATAAAGATCATATTTATTCATAATGGAAAATTGTAAAAATGTAACATGAACAACACTATCATCATATATAGAGTAAGCCAATAAATCAATATCGTGCATTTCTGATATGAAATTAATAAATTACTTTCATTTATTTGTGACTTACTTTTATTTTTATTTTTTTATTCTAGATAGATATAGTCTAACCAAATTAGGCTAGATATGACTTAAAAGAACTAGGTCAACACAACCAAATTACATAATTATTTTTGAAAATTATTAGATAATAAAAAAGAATAGGTTTAATTAACATACATAAGTATTAAGCTGCCGGACAAAGCTTGAAAAATTGCTATGCTTGAAAAGAGTAGGCAATAAATCTCGCGAAAACTCAGCCGGCTGCCACACCACGAACGCAGTCCCATCTCCGTTCCACGAAACAACCGCGTCCGTGGCCGGATCCTCCACAAGCATATAAGTCTTCAACAAGAAAGGTGGTGGACTTGACTTCCTAGCAAACTCTAACAAGCCCTTATTATCACAAGAAGAATCCATGAGAGAGAGAAAAAAAAGGAGTGTTTGGATGAAAGAGAAAATTAAGGAAAGGGTGAGAAAAGAAGAAGGGCAGTTAAGAACTCCCAATCCCAACAATAGAAGCCCAATACGACTCCTGAGTTCATGAGAAATGTAAGGGAAAAAGGAAGGATTATTGTTTCTTCTTTGATCTTTAGTTTTTTTCCTCTATCGAATGAATTAATGGTTGAAACGTATGTTTATTTTTGTTATTTATAGTTATTCAAAATCAACGCATGCATATTAATTTATCATTTTAATTCCTTTTACTTTTATTTATCTACACTTCTCTTTTTTTTAAGTTTAGAATATAAAATTTGGCATTATGGTAAGCTTGATGAAATATGTAATATGAAAAAGTAAGAAAAATAAATGTTCTTTTTACTATTAACTAATATAGATTTAATATTTTGAGATAATAAAAGTTTAAACTTAATTTAAACAAATTACCCAGAATAATAGGTTAAAAGTTAAAATAAGGTTTACATATGTATAATAAAATAATAAACAAATAAATTGAGATTAAAGCATTGAAATATACGGGATTACTTAACTTGAGAAACAGTCAACAATTGTTATTAAGGTCAACAATGAACCAAGAAGAAGATTGCATACAAGGATAAATATTTACTTTTATTCCTGTGTCCAAAACAAATCCACTTCACTTCACTATTGCATCTTTTGGTCTTTCTGGTACTTAATTACTCCCAACTCATAATCTTATTCCGGCGCGTACGCACCACCCTCCTCTCATGGCGACAATAAGAAAACTATTAATGTCAAAATTCTTTTTTTAATGGGTTAATGTGGTTACTAACTAAATTTTGGAAGCAAAATATGAATAACTCCATTAATTCAGATTTGGATAGGAGTTTTTCGATTGAGTTATGTTGAGAGCGTGTTGGTAACGCGCTTGGATGAAGTTAGGGGAAGGAAAGTGGGGGTAGGAGTGTTTGGACATATTGGAAGGTTTCTCAATTTTGGTTGGGCAGCTGAGCTTTCTTGACTTTTGACTTTTTTTTTAAAACAAAAAGTCAACTTTAATAGTTTATTTCAAAATAATTTTTAATTTTTTGTTTTTGCTGGTTTTGCGATTACACTACACCAACCACAGCTTCTTTTCACATCTCCAATCCAACCAACAGTCGGCAAGTTTTTTATCAAAATTAGGGTGAATATTTTTTCTGAATTTATATTCAAGGGTAAACGAAATTTGACAAATTTCTTGATACAAAATAAAATCAAATGATTTTAGTAGTTAAATCTATTTATATTCACAATTAGTATTATATAATTATACTTAATTTTTTTTTTAATAAATACACCAATACAATTCTTTTATTTTTTTCCAGTTTATTAAACACATAATAATCTATGTTTTATGACTTAAATGTAACTAATTTATTAGTAGGGATTGTGGACTTGACTTTTTATTGAAAAAATGAAGTTTGATTTTATTTTGGAATACTTTATTTATATTCTCCTAACTCCAATGTTTGTATATTCATTTTATACATTAAAATTAAGAAATAATATGAACTCCTATCTCTATCATTGTTTCTTTTTCAAATGGGACTCTTGTATATTTTGATTAAATTATGCTCCAGTCGTCAAAAAATCATATGATTTAGTTTTTTTTTGTATTTGATATCAAGAATGTCTAAAGCAAAATATAAATTAATACGCAACAAGAAAATAGGGTTTTATATATGAAAACTTACACGATTACAGTCTCTAAACGGATTTTAGCTGTAATTACTCTTGAAAGGCAATATCTAGATTACATATTTTTCGTCTCTAAACTAGTCAGTGCATAGTTTGATTGTCAAATGAAACATTCCTAGTTGAATAGTCCTCTGAACGTCACAATATTGTAGACAAATAATTAATTGTCTAAGCAAATGTCCAATATAAATCCCATTTACAATTTTAGATTTAGAAATTTTCAAAGACTTCAATGTCTATAATAAGTTTGGATTATGAACAAAATCGTTATCAATATTTAGAAGTTATAGCAATAAAATGTTAATTACGAGGTTAAATGATGTGAGATATTGAAAAATGAATATTATATCCTATCCAATATCCAATTCAGGTGCCCTATATGGGCATCTCCTTTTATTAAATTTAGGTTTCTGTAGGCCCAATTTATGAGAGGCTCTTGGGCTTTATTTGGGTATTTTTCCTTGGTCTGTGCACCCGGTGTAGCAAAGATTTATTCGTCTAAGAAGCTATGGGCTAGTCAAACTCAGGCCCAAAATCCCTCAAGCCCTATCCCGGCCCAGACCATAATTTCTAATTAGAAATTATTTAGCATTCCCTTATATCTCCTAAAATAGTTTAACAACCTTAAGATTAGGAACTAATTAATCAAAATTACTTAATTTAATTACTATATATTTCCCCGCCCGCACTTTAAACCGTGCATCACACGCTCTATTAAAAAAATTATATTCCACGTGATAGTCAAACTGCGTAGAGAAACATTGTCCGTTGGATTGTTATATGAAGTGGAAAATGGACGGTGATGATCACAACACATTGGCAAACGTGCACGTGTGACCCTACAAATTTGAATTCAAAAAATACTAACGTTACGATTTCGAATCCTGAGGTTGGGTAACCGAACCTAAATCCGAACCAAACGAAGAAACAAAAATTTCATTATATGCGTATCTTCACAGTTTCTCCATTAAACTTCTCACTCATTTTTCAACTGCCACTAATCGAATCAACAAAGTATTTTCTCTCAATTTCTCCCTTTTCTTTCTGGGTTCTTTAGGGTTTTTCTTGATCGTCTCTC